>VSMD01136682.1:0-61322 GCA_008750895.1 Mirza zaza | reverse complement strand
GGGTCTCGCTCTTGCTCAGGCTGGTCTTGAACTCCTGAGCTCAAACGATCCACCCACCTTGGCCTCCCAGAGTGCTAGGATTACAAGCTTGAGCCACCACGCCTGGCCTAGCTCTACTTCTAATATTCACCAAGGGAAGCATAATGTAATCCAAACCTCATGAATTCCTACTAATCTGGAGATGAGGTTCATGAGCATCATCTTCACTTCAAACCTCTCCTTAGAGCTCTCGAGCTGCTTTAGTAGTTTTTCTGCAAAATCTGGAAAGGAGAAGACCAAAGTAGACTGTAAGGCCATGGTCTGTACAAAATTTACATATTAACAACAGGCATAGGAAAAGGGAGTAGTTAAATTGGTGAACAGATTCATACACAAGTGATGATGCCCAAAGTAAACTCTTAAGGAGTCCCAATATTTTCAGCATCAACAACTAGAGTATTTGATAGGTGCTCTACTTAATAGTTCTCCAGAGCTTACGTCTCAAAGGGTGGTCCACAGACCAGCCATAGCTGGGAGCTCCTTAGAAAAGCAGAATCTGAGGCCCCACCCCAGCCCTACTGAAATCAGAATCTGTACTTAACAAGTCCCTCAGGTGACCTGTATGCATGTTAAAGTCTGACCGACACTAATCCACAGCAGAGGTCACCAAATGTTGCCACATACTAGAGTACAGAGAGCATTTAATAGTCCTAGACACCCAACCACATCCCATACCAACTAAATCAGAATCTCTGGGAATGACAGGACCCAATTCCCCAGGTGATGCCAATGTACAGCTTACTTTGAGAATTAGCATTCAAGCACAGGGTTTCCCAGACTTTTGGTTTCCACAGACTAGGTTTTTTTAAAAAAAGGAACAACAAAAGACTCAATTTTTTATTTGGTCAAGTACAATGTGCTAATATTATGTTGTTAAAGACATGAAAACTCAGAAAGGCCTGTTGTTCCACATTTTTATTTTGTTGTAAACTGGGAGTCACTGCTTTAGAATATAATTCTCTAGATTACAACTAATTAGTAATAATTAAGCATTTATTGACTGTCTATTAAGTGCCAGGGATCTTATTAACATATCCCCTGACAACCCTGAAAGCAGGAAACAAAACACGCAGGGATAAGGCCAACAAGGAACTTGGGAAGTCATAATATAGTACCTTGGGGATCATGAATCAAGTGAATAGCTGAAAAATTAAACACTTCTGGCTTTTTTTTCTTCTTTTGTTTCTGAAAGGGAGAGAAAAAAACGTTTCCAATTTGAATTACACTGATCACACCCTTAGAATTCAATGTGCTAATGGCTTTTATAAAGTCCTTTAAAGACTATTTAAAAAGAAAAAAAAAAAATCTTTGTTCCAAAAATTTTTCTTTCTAATGGAAGAGCAAAAGTTGGTTTTTGCCTTTTAAAGTTAATCCCAAGATTAAACCTTGGGAATGTCGCAGCCATTAGCACCTATGAGACTTAGAGGAATTTGAAAATACAAACGTTAAAAAACACACAAGGGCCAAATTAATGATTTTCAGAATAATCATTACAAATTGTTAAACGTACTTTATTCATGTACTCTTCTAAGACGTGTCTAGCAAAGACACCCTAATATAAGCCAGTGTGATCAGAAGAAGCGAAAAGTGAATTTAATCAAATTAATTTATCCAAGTCGTAGATTTTGCTAGAGCTGATTACATTTATTCATCTAAGAAATTAGTGTTTAAAACTTCATCACATATTTCTAAGTCTTTTGCAAATGCTATTCCTTGATTTTAAATTCTTAAAGAGCTCTGGCTGAAAACTACATATCCTGCATTCCGATGATTCCTATCTCATTTTCCAAATACAAGTCTCACCTTGAGCACTTTCATTGCCTTTTCCAACTTTTTCTTGTTTTTGGAACTTTTCTTCCCTGTAGCATACTGCACTAGCAGGTCTCTTGCTGTTGGTCCTTCATCCTGAAGAAGAGATTACTTTATAAAATCATAAACAAGGAAAATCTGCATAGAAGCAAAAATCAGTCCTTTAATCCACTTCTTGGTTTTTATGCTCTTTGCACCTATTAAAAATGAATACAACTTTTAAAATCAAGTAAAAAATAGGCATACACATGTGCACAAACAGGCACATACAAAGATTTTCACTATAGCATTGATATCTTTCACTGTGTGTGTGTATGTGTGTGTATTTTGGGGGGGGTGGTGAGTCTCCCTTTATCGCCCAGGCTGAAGTGCAGTAGGGAGATCACAGCTCACTGTAACCCTGAACTTTCGGGCTCTAGTTACCCTCCTGCCCTGCCTCCTGAGTAGCTGGGACTACAGGTGTGAGCCACTGTGCCTGGCCTGCTTTTCATTTTTATAAATAGAATACAATTTTATTTTTATTTGAAAAAAGAAATTGAAAGCAAATATTTATCAAAAGGGAAATGCCTAAATAAACTATAATGCATTCATTTTCTGAACTATGTGGAGGTTAAAAGAATAAGGTAGATCTGTATGTATTAATAACTTAGAAGATCTAAATGCACTAGTACAGTTATATATATTGACACAAAGAAAGCAAGTTGCAGAATAATACATATGTTATTTATAGGTTTTTTTTGAGACAGAGTCTCACTCTGTTGCCTGAGCTAGAGTGCCATGGCATCAGCCTAGCTCACAGCAACCTCAAACTTCTAGGCTCAAGTGATCCTCCTGCCTCACCTCCTGGGTAGCTGGGACTACAGGCATGTGCCACCATGCCTAGCTAATTTTTTCTATATATTTTTAATTGTCCAGATAATTTCTTTCTATTTTTAGTAGAAACCTAGTATTTTTAGGTCTCGCTCTTGCTCAGGCTGGTCTCAAACTCTTGAGCTTGAGCAAGCTGCCCGCCTGGGCCTCCCAGAGTGCTAGGATTACAGGCGTGAGCCACCGTGCCCGGCCTGTTATTTATATAATAATTATTATTATTATTACTTTTTTGAGACAGAGTCTCACTTTGTTGCCCAGGCTAGAGTGAGTGCTGTAGCATCAGCCTAGCTCACAGCAACCTCAAACTTCTGGGCTCAAGTGATTCTACTGCCTCTGCCTCCTGAGTAGCTGGGACTACAGGCATGCACCACCATGCCCCGATAATTTTTTGTATATATATTTTTAGTTGGTCAATTAATTTCTTTCTATTTTTAGTAGAGACAGGGCCTCGCTCAGGCTGGTTTCGAACTCCTGACCTTGAGTGATCCACCCGCCTCAGCCTCCCAAAGTGCTAGGATTACAGGCGTGAACCAACGCGCCCGGCCTAGTTTTTAAAAACCTACTATACACACGAGACTATATGTGCACATACACATACATAAATAAATGGAAAATAAATGGTTATCTGTAAAGAAGGAACTGGGAAGTAGGACAGGAACAAGAAAACTTTTATCTGTAGTAGCTAGAAATTTTTATGTGAAAGTTGTCAGAATCAAAATGGAATCACTTGTGATAAAAAATACCCTGACAAATAATGCTGGGGAAGCCCATGAAGAGAGGGTCTGATATGCGAAAACCTGATAATAGAAACTATCACAAAAGACTGCAATAGCCACAACCTTGCACAAACACCATGGCAACCTTACAGAAAAACTATTTCTGTAAGGACATTTTCCCAGCAGCTACCTATCCAACCTCGGACTGGCACCCCTCTTGCTATTGACCCTTGGATTAGCCAATAATTATCTCAAAACAGTTACGTGATCCTCTTCATTTTTCCTTTAAAAACCTGTCTTTATCTACCTGAATACACATATACCTTACTATGACGAGCATATTCCCACTGCAATGCCTTATTCCTGAAAAAAATACCATTTTCTGTTAAACAGCCTCTAACAGAAACAGAGCAAAACTCTGTCTCCCAATAAATAAATGAATAAATAAATAAATGCCACATTACTCCCCTTCCTTCCTCCACTCTAAACTTCTACGATGTTGACATTACCTAAAGAAATACATTGGTGAAAATTTTCATTCTAAATTTATAGCAAAATATGGATACAGCTTTAGAACTAAGACAAAGGTTGAACGGATCTGTTTTATTAATTATTTAACCAATCTTTCTGAATACAAGTGACAAATTCTTTTTTATTGAGAAAGAGTCTTGCTCTGTTGCCCAGGCTAGGGTGCAGTGGCGTCATCACAGCTCACTGCAACCTCAAACTCCTGAGCTCAAGTGATCCTCCTTCCTCAGCCTTAGCTGGGACTACAAGCACACACCACCGTTCCTGGCTAATTTTTTCTATTTTTTAGTAGGGTTGGAGTCTCACTCTTGCTCAGGCTGGTCTCGAACTCCTGAGCTCAAGGGATACTCCCACCTCAGCCTCCCCAAGTGCTAAGATTACAGTCATGGACCACCACACTCAGCCACAAGTGACAAATTCTAAGTGGAATAAGATCTCAGCATGGCAGAACTCAATGAAGGACAAAGGTGACATAAATTTCTAACTCAGGCAATTATGGATTTTACAATTTGTACTCAGAGCAATAATGAAATGTAAAATTCAGAACCAGCTATGATTAAACTAACCTCAGATTCTGAGTCATTATCCTGTTTCTCCTCTTCATCCTTTCCAAGGAAGAATGTCAAAGCAGCAACTAATATCTAAAGACCAATCAGAAAAGTTATTTACTTAACTCAGTTACAACAAAGACCAAATACTTTTGACTACACTTTTTACGTGCATATGAACTAGGATCTGAAGAAAAAAATTCAAAAGGTGGTGAGATTTTTTGTTAATTTTTCTTAATTTAAAAAATGGTTTTATGTTCTCTCTCTCATAAGGTAATTTTTTTTCTCATAGGTAATTTTTAAAAGACTTTAACTAGTTTAGAACTGCTAAGCTCTACACAGTTGTCCTTCAAGTAGACTATCAAGAATTTCTACATCTTCCCCACCATGAAAAGTGAGATTACAGCCCTTCTAACAGAAAGCCAAAGTTGGCCCTTAAATTTCTTTCAGCTATGCGTATGTCAAATAGAAGAAAAGTCAAGAATCACAGGGGAAAACATAAAATAAACACTATGGCTATCATTCATTACACAGCATTTGAAAAACTCATGATTTTGTTTGACTTCTCTAAGGCACAGATGGCCCAGGGAAGCGGTCTAGGAACAAAGAAAGCCTCACTAAACATAAAGTATGTGTCCTCACACCACTTGCTCCTCACACACCCATCGCAGGCAGTTGTTGCATAGCTCTATAGGCGCTTACCTTGGTCACCTTAGAGAAACATGCAGTTGTGATAACATTGACAGTTTTGGCATCATTCCTGGGGGAAGACAATGAGTGCTTTGAAATAAATTTTCATTCTACTGTATTTCATAGCACACACAATGGCACAAAATAAACAATATAATATTTCGGACACATCAGAATTCCCAATTGCAATATTTTAAAAAGTCATGGGTTGCTAACTTAGTCAACTACAGGTAGAACATTCAATTAAATTTTAGCCCAGTTTTATGACAGAAAGTTTGCAGCCATGAGGATGGAGTATGAAGAATTTTTAATGGCACAGGAACCTACTCAAGGTAAGTAGGAGAGGGGACCCCAGAATAAAAAAATATACAGAAAAATTCCAACCATATTTAAAAATGTACATTAAAGAAAAGATCAGGAGGAAATACTATAAAATACTAACAGTGACTGTCTCTGTGTGGTTGGACTTACAAGTTTTAAAAAATCTTTTCTGGTGCAATGAATATTACTTTTCTGGTTAGTAAGAAAAGCAAAAGACATGAGTTAAGGGCACTGTACCAACAAACCAAAGTATGTGAAGCATACTATTTTATATATATAGGGTGAACTGACCTGAAAATTTTCACAATGGCAGAATAGAGAGCACAGAGTCTGGAGTCAGACAGACCTGGGTTTGAAATTCAGCTCTGCCTCTTACTAGCTAAATACTCTTACTAACACAATGAACTTCCATTTCATTACCTAAAAATGGGGATAATTCCAGACAAGCTGCATTGTTCTCAAGTTGTTCTTCAGGTTAAACAAGATAATTTCAAAGTGCCTGACTTCAGCAGATGCTCAAGAAATGGTAGCCAATGTTATCAGTCATTTAGATTGCCTCAATTTTCACTTTCAACTTAATCTACACAACAGAGGTATACTAAGGAGCTCAAGATAAAAAAAAAATTGTGTATGTGCTCTGTATTAATTACAAATGAAAAAAAGGTCAACTTCTCAAGAGACAAACATCTACATTACCAGATGTTCCTTCTATAGAGTTCAATCATCACATCCAAAGATATCTTGGCTGCAGTTGCATTGCTATCTCTTAACATGGTATACATGAAATTCTGCAATACCTGAAGAAAAGAAAGACAAAGAAACTTAACACACTGATGGTACAACTGTACAATGCTGCAAACATAGAAAACAAAAGGGTACTTACTATATTTACTTTATTGTTCTTGTGTTTTGCATTTATATTCTTGATATCAGTCACAATATGTGTATATAAAGTCTAAGGAAAAGAAATAAAAATATATACACATTAAGCCTACCCAACATTTCTAACCTTGCTAAATTTGGAGAAAAGCATAAATGTATAAGATGACTTAATTTTATCTATTTTTCATTCTACCACAAAAGAGACCAAAAACAAGTAAAAAAAAGCAGCTAAAAAGCAAAAGAAAGTCGCCCTCAAAAGGTTACACATGGGGTTACCATGTGACCCAATGATTCCACTAGGTATACACCCAAGAGAAATGAAAACACACTGCCACATCGATGTTCACAAAAACATTCGTAGCAACATTACTTACATTGCAAAAAAGTGGACAGAACCCAAATGTCCATTAATTGATGAATGGATAAACAACATTGGTATATCCATACAACAAAGTATTATTTGGCAACAAAAAGGAATAAAGTACCAATACATGCTACAACAAGCATCAATCTTGAAAATATTATGCCGAGTGAAACAATCTAGCCACTAAAGACCACATATTGTATGACTTCACTTGAATGGGCAAATCTATAGAGACCAAAAGTAGTCTGGTGATTGCCCAGTGCTGGAAGAGATGGGGTTAAAAGGACTGACTGCTAATGGGAATGGAGTTTCTTTTGGGGGTGATAAAAAAATGTTCTAAAATTGATTGTAGTAATGGTTGCACAACTCTGTGAATACACTAAAAACCAATGAATTGTATACTTTAAGTGGATGAACTGTATGTGGATTATATCTCAATAAAGTTGGCTTTTTTTGCACCTAACTGCATGCAGGATAATACTGGGAATACAAATATCACTGGTACTCAAAATATGCTGCCACAGACCACTTTTATTCCACAAATTAGACCAAGAAATACAACTGCTAAAATCAAATAGTGGCAGTTAATGAACGTAAACTTAAGTTTTTCTTTCTTAAATTTCTTTCATAAAGCTTCTGGTCTTATATATAAACAAATACAATGTCAAGAGAAAATGTTAATAACATCAACAAAAAGTTAGTTTTATTGGGGGGGAGGGTTCAGTTATAGCTGTGACCACCAATGTCCTGACTTAGCCAGTCAGTTTAATGCAGGAGTAAAGGGCTTGGGTTTTGGAGCCACATGGCCTGGATTTATACTCCAGCCCTACCACGCAGCAGTGTGACCCTGGGCACGTTACTCTCTCTTTCTGTGCCCTAGCCTTTTCATCTATAAAGTAATAATAATAATAACAATCCCTATTTCATAGGGCTTTATGAGTAAATACACAAAAGCTCTTAGAATGGTGCCTGGCAGAAAGTATGCACTCAAGAAATATTAGCAATTAATACCACATTGGGGCCGGGGGCGGTGGCTCACGCCTGTAATCCTAGCACTCTGGGAGGCCAAGATGGGTGGACTGCTCAAGGTCAGGAGTTCGAAACCAGCCTGAGCAAGAGTGAGACCCCGTCTCTACCACAAATAGGAAGAAATTAATTGGTCAACTAATACATATAGAAAAAAACTAGCCGGGAATGGTGGCGCATGCCTGTAGTCCCAGCTATTCGGGAGGCTGAGGCAGTAGGATCCCTTGAGCCCAGGAGTTCGAGGTTGCCTTGAGCTAGGCTGACGCCACGGCACTCACTGTAGCCTGGGCAACAAAGTGAGACTCTGTCTCAAAAAAACAAACAAACAAACAAAAAAAAACCACATTGCATGCATAGAATGATTTTTCCCTATTAAAATCATTCTTAACTGCATCCAAAAATGTAAAGCATCGAGAATTCAAGGGACTCCAAACTCTACAATTTTATGTCATCTCAAGGAAGAATGAGATGTAGAAAAAAAAAAATTTTGGCTCTTTACCTTTCGCAGAAGCTTATCATGGCAACGCAGAAGTTCAAAGAAGAGCTCCAGTAAACTTGACGGATTGATGAGATTCTTATTTCTCAGCAAGATCAAAGCTTTGCAAAATGTCTTAGGAAGGAAATGAAAGCATACTATAAGATAATTGTAAAGTTAAGAAAATGAGAAAATGGAGCATATATATCCCAAAGAACTTAATGTCTCTTACTAACTAGTTACTACCACAGTTTTCAGGACAGTCTCTGCCCTGGTGGCTATTTAATGGACAAGTTTATTAAACTAAGCAGTATAAACACTACAAGTTGTACTTAGGATTCTTTATGAATAAGATTTGAATGCCTAGAAGGAATCACCTACTCAAGAGGTTTAGGGGCGTCCTGCAGGGCTGGTATGCTGGAAGGACAGAAAGATCCGAGTATAGCAGAAAAGGCTGAGATCAGAAACACAGGAGGGAATAGATCATGGTGGGACTTACAGGCCATGTTATTGAGTTTTATTCTAAGCAAAAATAAGAAGCCACAGAAAGATTTTTAAGGAAGAGGTGACACACTCTGATTTACATTTTTCAAAGATATTTAGCTGAAAGATTATTCTCATTTAAACACATATGACATGCACACATGAACACAGCACAATTTATTATTCCAAATACTGGTCCTACCATTCGAAGATCTGGATCCAGCACAGTGTGATTGCAAGAGAGAAGATCTTTCAGCTCTTGGGGAAAGTTACTCAGATGTTCGGGGTAGCAGTGACCAATCTGTAACAAAGCAAAGGCTCTTCTGAGGTTTCTCCCTTTCTCTCCTATAATTCAGATGCACAGATTTAGGGCATTCTGCAAAATGAGAGTAAAAGGCTACATTTCATAGATGTTCCAAATCACCTTTTTCTTCTACATAATTTCTCCAACCTTTACATTTCCTCTAGTCTTAGTAAAATATTTGTGACATGATTTAGACCCTGCTTTTATGATGATTTGAAGAAAAAAATCAGCAGGTTTTTTTTTAAACAAAATCTATCTCTGGAAAAAAAAAATTAGTTTGACAGTTTTGTTCTGGTTGGTTCTGTGAAAAATCTAGCAAAATCTTCTATTTTGCAATAGGGAGAAAATAGAATTTGCAAAATGAGAAAGTCTAAAAAAAATTTAATTAAGTTTCCTCTCCAGAGTGGAATAAGGTTGAATATTGGTGAAAAAACATTCTACTAATTGCGTGTAACACTGGTCTTTGTTTTAACTAAGAAATTATCTTCTTACCTGTGCCATAAACATCACCAGCTCTGCTAGTTCTTTGCTGGTTTTATTTGGTTGTAATTTGAAAATTTCCACATTGGATTTGTAGTGATTATACTGCTGTAGAAACTGTGGAAAAATAAAATTTATCACATTCTATTAAAACTTTCTCAGTACAGAATGAAAAACTGCTTAATAGAAATCTTTGACAGTGACATGGAGAAAAAGATGTGGCAAAAATATATGAAAACATTCCTTTTTCCTTATCTGCATTCTGCAAAATGAGGTTTGAAATAATCCAAGCACATCACAATCTAAACAACCTTTCTTTAGAATTATCATTAGAAGTCTGGGTGGTGTGGTATAAAGAACAGTGAAGCACGAGTCCAAAGCTCAGATTCTGGCCCTGTTCTGCCATTTACTACCTACACAACACCTACTACATTGTCTGTGTATACAAGGGCACTCAAATCAGCAGAAAATGCCAGGTCAGAGAATGTAAATTATCAAGTACATCAGGCTCTCCAGTCAAAATTCCCTTCTTTTAAATATCAGCTAAGATTTTATGCTAGAGTCCTATAGCCAAGAGCAATACACATATGGAAATAATAGATTCAGCCCTTGCTATGTGCCAAGCTCATTATATACATTATCTCGTGTATTTGTTTAGTTCTGATAACAGCCCAATAATGTTGGAATTCACCATGCCTCAGTTCCATGCCCTATAGCTACCCTCCATCCAAAGTCCATGTCTTTAAATCGTGTGTGTAAGACACACACACACACACACACACACACACACACACACAATGAGAATGAGTATTCATTTACCATTAGCCTTACCTGGCTCGGTGAACTCCAAATTCATATATCCAGTCACCTGTCTTACATCTTGGTTTAAATGTCTAACAGATGTCTTAAACTTAGCATGGTTGAAAAACCTAACTCTTCATTTCCCCAACACAACTGCTAGACCTCCAAACTTTTCCAAGAGCAGGATTCCAGAGGGACACCAAAAGACCCTACTACATACTTCGAATAAGACCTTATCTCTTGACTCCAAACCTCCGTTGAACAGGAGTAAGGAGAAGAGGGCCCCATATCTCTTGAAGCTGACAAAATCCTTACCCCATTTCCTCCCCAAACCCCGCCATGGCCCAGCTACCACTATTCATCTGCCTAGAGATGATCAGGACTAATTTCATTATGCCCTTTTTGTGTACTAGTCACCGCAAAAGCCAAGGACTCCCAGGCCATCTCTCATGCCCCTCATTCTAATCCTCACACCAGTAGAATTCTGAAGCTCTCTGGGTGAGGCCAGGGCATCTAAACCTTCTAAAATAGCCCAGTCATCTTTCCTGATGCCCTGCCACATTGTTTTCTTCCCCCCAGCACAGCTGAGTCCATAGATGTCCTCCTTGTTCTTCAGTGTTACTTCCCAAGCACTGGAATCCCTTCAGATTGGTACCCTTTTCTCCTCCTTAATTGTCCCCACCCACAGCTTTGAGTCTTATGTCTCAAGACCTACCTTTCCTCCTTGTTGTACAAACATTTCAACCTTTAACACAAATCCTGTCACAGTTCTTGATGTCTTTTTTTGTTTTGTTTTGTTTTGTTTTAGAGACAGGGTCTCACTCGGTTGTCCAGGCTGAAGTGCAGTGGTATGATCATAGCTCACTGCAGCCTCAAACTCCTGGGCTCAAGCAATCCTCTTGCCCCAGGGTCCTGAGTAGCTGGGATTATGGGCACAGGCCACCATACCTGGCCTAATTTTTTTGTAGAGACCAGGTTCTTGCTGTGTTGCCCAGGCTGGTCTCAAATTCCTGGGCTCAAGCAAGCCTCCCGCCTTGGCCTCCCACCATGCCAGGATTACAAGCATGAGCCACCGTGCCTGGCCAATTCTTGATATTATATCTATGTGAAGTGTCTTTCCGATATCCTGGCCCCTCAATTCCTTGATCTCTGCTCATCTAATCATCTTCAACTCTTACTCTACCTTAACATTCACTCCCCTAGTCACATCCTAAATAAGTACAGCTCCTTCATAATCTCAACTAGAAGCAATCCCCTCTCTGACCACTATCTCCTATTTTCCTTATCTTTTCTGACAGTACCCCAACTCCAACAATCCTTCATTTAACATATGATTCACCAAGTGTTATCGACTAAACCAAGTTATGAATTTTTGAAAAGAGGCTGAGAATCGTGCATGGAAGCTGGGGATTGGGGGCAATTTGTCTCCCTCTCTCTACCTCCGTGAGATCGGAGATATTAATAAACCCTAAAATAAAATGAGATTTCTAAGGGGGTTTCTATGGCAGCGGAGTCTACAGAGCAGGTAGAAAATCCAAAGAGATGGTAGATGTCCAAAAGGTGGGGAACGAACTCCAAGGTACACATCCCTTCCCCAATCCCTTCTCTCCTCCGGAGGGACCCTCGAATCTAACGTAGCCTGGAACCCACCGCCACGCCACGTCTCCCCGCGCCAGGGTCAGCCATCCCCGCCCGGGCCCCTCGCGCGCGTAGCGCCGCACTCCCACCTCCTCGATGTATGCCGGCGGGTCGCGCTTGATCAGATTCTGCAACTGCGGCAGGTTGTTGGGCAGCTTGTTGTTGTTTCTGCTGGTCATACTGGCAGCACCCTCGCTTTGTCGTCAGCAGCTCCTAAGAAAACCCACACGGCCGACACCAGCTGCAGTACCGACTCGTGCTTCCGCGTGTGACCGGAAGTAGCACATGGAACAGTGCGCAGGTGGCGTTATATTGGCCGCGACAACAATCTATGCTACGGGATCCTCGGAGTGTCAAACTTACTCTCGAATTACGGAAACGCACTGTGGTACTTTACGAGCACGCGCCCAGTCCTTGCATCTGCTGCTAGCGTGTCTGAAACGACCTGAAATATATTTTTTCACATATATTAGCGTATTTCATCATCCAGACATTCATATAAGGCAGAAAATGAATATTAATAGTTTGTTTTTAGCCCTGAAGCCTAAAGTTAGAAGTTAAAAAGAAAAAAACAGAGGCTAGATAGCACTATCCCGTTTTACAAGGGTCGTTTTTTAGTTGGTTTTCTGGAGGATTTTAAATATTTGTTTTAATTTTGGCTTTGGTTGTTTCAACTCAGCATGACCCAGACAAGGGGAAAGGATGTGTACTGGATAAAATATGATAGGTTGATAAAATACGATAGGTTGTGCTGATAGGTTAAAAATTGCAAATTAATCTGTACTGAAAATTGAAACATCGTTATGACCTTTGTAAGCATTCCTCAGCCAGAGTTTTTCATTCAGATCCTGGTCATCCGAAGAGGAGAATATATTTCTACAATCTGAAGGTGTACAAAAATAAGTGAAGGCTGAATGAATGAATGAGGTGGGGTGTTAATACAAAAATGCACTACTGATCAACTGCCCTGGGCCAGGCACCATTCCAAGGGCTTCACTTGGATTAGCTCATTTAATCCTCAGAACAGCCCTCTAAAATAAATCCTATTGTCATCTCTCTTTTACAGCAGAGGAAACAAGCTCAGGGAACTGACTGCCTAAATTCATAGCTGATAAAGAAGCTGGGATTTCAATCCAGGCAATCTTTTTTTTTTTTTTTTTTTTTTTTTGAGCCAGAGTCTCACTCTGTCACCCAGGCTAGAGTGCTGTGGTGTCAGCCTAGCTCACAGCAACCTCAGACTCCTGGTCCCAAGCGATCCTCCTCCCTCAGCCTCCCGAGTAGCTGGGACTACAGGCATGCGCCACTATGCCCGGCTAATTTTTTCTATATATTTTTAGTTGTCCAGCTAATTTCTTTCTATTTTAAGTAGAGATGGGGACTTGTTCTTGCTCAGTCTGGTCTCTAACTCCTGAGCTCAAGGGAT
Source organism: Mirza zaza (assembly GCA_008750895.1). Classification (NCBI taxonomy): domain Eukaryota; kingdom Metazoa; phylum Chordata; class Mammalia; order Primates; family Cheirogaleidae; genus Mirza; species Mirza zaza. Next base: position 47,925 of record VSMD01136682.1, on the reverse strand, counting down.
CCTCCTTCCTCGGCCTCCCAGAGTGCTAGGATTACAGGCGTGAGCCACCATTCCCGGCCTGGAAAACCATTTTCAAAACAAAATATATTGGCCGTGCACAGTGGCTCACGCCTGTAATCCTAGCACTCTGGGAGGTTGAGGCGGGTGGATTGCTCGAGGTCAGGAGTTCGAAACCAGCCTGAGCAAGAGTGAGACCCCCATCTATACTATAAATAGAAAGAAATTAATTGGCCAACTAATATATATAGAAAAAATTAGCCAGGCATGGTGGTGCATGCCTGTAGTCCCAGCTACTCGGGAGGCTGAGGCAGGAGGATCACTTGAGCCCAGGAGTTTGAGGTTGCTGTGAGCTAGGCTGACACCATGGCACTCTAGCCTGGGCAACAAAGGGAGACTCTGTCTCAAAAACAAAACCCCCAAAATATTGAAATTACTTAATATAATTCCTGTCAAAAATCTTAAGCTTAATGTACTCTGAATATTTATCTTAAGTTCATTTGTGATTAAAACATTCCAGCCATGTCACAAGCTTTTATTAAGCACAATCTATGTGCCAGGCACTAGGCTAGGTGCTAGGAATATAAAAACAAGGCATGAGCATTTGCCCTCAGGAGACTCACAGAGGAATAAGGAAGACTAATAGATGAACACATTTAAAATGAATAAAAATGTTTTTATAATAGAGCAGTGGAAGTAGTAGAATGGATTTAGTTCTGCCTGGGGAAATCAGAAAGTTTCACAGTGATGGTGCCAGTTGATTGAAATCCTGAAAGATGAATTTTTTGGAGGAGAAAGCCTTTTAAAGAAAATAGCCCATGTACAGGCAGTAAAGCTTGAAAAAGTCTGGTACTGTTAAGCAACGGCCAGAAGTTCGGTGTGAAAAAGGCTGGGTGAGGAGCATGCAGCAGGGAAGGAGCTGAGGAAAGGGAGCTGGAGGAGGCTGTGTAGTCCTATGAAATGCTTTAACTGCTGCTCTACACAGGGCTTATAAGCTATTCATTTTACTCCCAACAGTCCCGAAGGCAGGATTTGATTTTTTGATGAGAAAACTAAGGCTAAGAGTGGCTAATTGAATATGTATTTTTAAAATGTTAATTTGACTATATTACATAATGTAATCACATCACATGTAATGAGATGTTCATTGTGTACACATGATGTATGTATAATACCATACATGTAATACGTATGTATTAACCAGATCAACATGGTAGGGGGGAAAAGGTTTTACTCTGCCCATCTCAGATTTTTGGCTGAGGCTCTATAATAAATGATAGATTAACAAAAGTATACATATTTATTTAATGTAAGTTTTATGTAACATGGGAGCCCTCATAAGGAAATGACCCAAAGAAGCAGTTTGACCTGGATGCTTTTATTAGTTTTTATTGCACAAAATTATGAAACTGTGACAAGATGAAGGGGCTTGGGCTAGGGCAGTGTATCATGGAGATGTGACTAGGAAGACAAGGTTTAATTTAACAAGGTTTTTTTGTACACATTTTTCTGCCTCAGAGATTCCCCATCTCTAGTGATCAGAATGTTTCCCTTTTACATGGGAGTTTTATCTCCTGCTTTCAGGAAAGACGGGTGCCCTTCTTGCATCTTCTGTCTTACAAATGCCTTTAATTAAAAATAATCAATATGCTAAAGTGGCATATTTTGGAGTAGTGGGTTCTGAACTTCAACATCAAAAAAGATTGGATCATAAAACTCCATATTCATTTCTGTGTTTATTCTTGGATTGGAAAATTAGATTTTCTTCTTTTTCTAATTCCCAAATGATTTTTAACCTGAATTACACTGTTCTAGAGCAGCAGTCCCTAACCTTTTTGGCACAGGGACAGTTTCGTAGAAGACAATTTTTCCATGGATAGGGGAGTGTGAGGGCAGGAAGGAGAGCTCCGGCGGCGATGCCAGCGATGGCAAGGGGAGCAGCTGTAAATACAGATGACACTTTGCTTGCTCACTGCTCCTACGTTTCATGGAAGACAATTTCCCATGGAGGGGAGAGGGATCCATCTGCATCCACAGCTGCTCAGCATCACCAGCGCCGCTGCATCGCTTCTCCTCCTGTCACACCAGCAGTGGCGCTAGCGTCTGCACCTGCATGCCAGGGATCTAGGTTGTGTACTGTCCTTGTGAGAATCTAAAGGCTGACTGTTTGAGCTGGGGAGAGGCTGCAAATACAGATTATCATGCGCAGAAAGGTCTGACTGAGCAATAAATGTAATGCACTTGAATCATCCTGAAACCATCTCACCTGCCACCCCACATACCGTCCCTGGAAAAACTGTCTTTCATGAAACCAGTCCCTGGTACCAGAAAGGTTGGGGACCGCTGGGTTAAGTCACCCAGTCTGTGGTTATTCGTTATAACAACTCGAACTGAGAAAAAGGCCTGATACGATGTGACCCCACGCTACCTCTCTGGGCTCCTCTCCATGACTCCCCTTAGGGAACTCTGCCCCTTCCCTTAGGGCACCCTCCAGAAGGCCCCCAGCTGCTTTATGACCCCCTACGCTGAGCCCCCAGGCCTCGACCGCTGCTGTTCCCTCTGACGAAAGCTCCACGAGCCTCCCTCTCTCACCTTCTGCAGCTCACACAACAACTTTTTTTTTTTTTTTTTTTTGAGACAGAGTCTCACTTTGTTTCCCAGGCTAGAGTGCCACGGCCTCAGCCTAGCTGACAGCAACCTCAAACTGCTGGGCTCAAGCAATCCTCCTGCTTCAGCCTCCTGGGTAGCTGGGACTACAGGCATGCACCACCATGGGCAGCTAATTTTTTCTGTATATTTTTGGTTGGCCAATTAATTTCTTTCTATTTTTAGTAGAGACGGGGTCTGGCTCTTGCTCAGGCTGGTTTCAAACTCCTGACCTCAAATGATCCTCCCTCCTCGGCCTCCAGGGTGCTAGGATTACAGGTGTGAGCCACCGCGCACGGCCACAACAACTTCTTACAGATGCCTTCCCTGACCTTCCTTTCTCCCTTAATGCACACTCCCTTCCCCAGCTTCATTTCCCCCCCAGCCTCTATCAGCCTCTGGTGTATCATATATTTACTAGTTTAGCTGTTCATTGCCTGTCTACACTAGGATATGAGCTTAATGAAGACTTTCTGTTCTACTCATGCTCTATCTTCAACACTTAGAGCAATGCACGGCACATAGCAGGTAATCAGTTAATATTTGTTGAATGGATGGATGGATGGATAATCTCAATGTCTCTTCCACTTCTTCATCTGTATGATTTATTGAAGCAAGAACTTAAAATATCTTGGACATACAGGGACAAAACTTACCTCAAAATAAGTGGCTAACATGTGAGTTCCTGTTGTTGTCTCTCTCATTAGAAACCAATGATATTGACCATGTTCAGAAAAGCCAGGTGTGTGTCTAATTAAAATGTTGTTTTTAAAAATTATTAGATTTGCCACTAGAGGGTGTTCGTGCTTTTAACAAGAAAATGATCATCGTTTTTGACAAAATGACTACATGCAAACTCAACAGGAAACTGACACATGAGAAATTGCCGTCCTTTTCAATGCTAATTTAATTTTTCATTGTTGTTTCTCCATCCACTCCCCCCACCACCTTTTTCCTAGCTTTTTTGGTGAATTTTGCTCCCAAGCCCATGTATTTCTTTCCTCCTTGTGGACAGGGAGAACTTTTGACCCTGCCTATGTACAAATCTATCAACCCGATGCTTAACAGCGCCTAGTCCCACCGCCTTTCTTTGATCTTTTTTTATGTTAAACCACCACAGCAAAGTTTTGGTTGATTTTTGTTGTTGTTGTTTTTGAGACTTGGTCTTACTTTGTAGTCGGGGCTAGAGTGCAGATAATAAGGAGAATGCTATTTCATTTGTAACTGAGTCTGAGGATATAATCAGGAGGACTTTCCAAGGGAGGGGAGAGAGGAGTTCTGACAACTTTTACTTATTTCTTGAAAGAAGTTGTGGATTCTTAAGGACATCTCACCACAATCTCATATCATTTGGGTTATAGTATAATAGGTTTCTTTCTACTTATTTATATTAATAGAAATAAAAAGCAAGCAAGCATGATTTATAAGCAAAGAAGGAAATAGAGAATTTATAGACATTGTAAATTGGAAAAGAGACCCACAGATCCTTATATACCTTGCTTGAAAATTAAAAAATACTAGTCACAGTCTATGATGTTTCCCATGAAATGAAAAAGTTATATAGTGATATGAGAAGATCTTGGGTCCTATGGTTGAATTTTCCTAATGAATTTCTATAACAATGAAAATCAAGAACACGCATATGCAACCACATTAATAGGTGTTTCTATAGTTTCTATAGTTCCTGAGTTAATCCGGCAGGAACAGGAGAGCTTACAGAATAAGGTAGTGAACAATAATAGGTTCATCTGGCACAGGCAAAAAATCTGGCAAAGGATAAAGTTCCTGTTACCCATATGAAGTTAAATATCGTCAAAATGGACAGTAGTCTTTCTGCAAAGGAGCTAGTTATTCTCTCTCTCCTCACTAAATAATTACAGGTCTTGGCCCGGCGCGGTGGCTCACGCCTGTAATCCTAGCTCTCTGGAAGGCCGATGTGGGGGGATCGTTTGAGCTCAGGAGTTCGAGACCAGCCTGAGCAAGAGCGAGACCCCATCTCTACTATAACTAGAAAGAAATTGGTGGCGCATGCCTATAGTCCCAGCTACTTGGGAGGCTGAGGCAGCAGGATTGCTTGAGTCCAGGAGTTTGAGGTTGCTGTGAGCTAGGCTGACGCCACGGCACTCACTCTAGCCTGGGCAATAAAGTGAGACTCTGTCTCAAAAAAAAAAAAATAATAATAATTACAGGTCTTTGTAAGGCAACTACAGTGTTGTCATTCTAGATGTCTGCTGCACAGCGTAGTACTTAAGTCAACGGTACAGTGTTAGGCACTTAAAAATTTGTTAAAAGGGTAGATCTCATGCTAAATGTTCTTACCACATGCATGCACACAAGGACAACAGCAAAGGGGCACAAGGAAAGTTTGGAGGTAATAGATACGTCTGTTGTCTTGATTGTGGTGGTAGTTTCACAGGTCTATACATGTTTGAACTCATCAAATGGTATACATTAAATATTTACAGTTTATTATATATCAGTTACACCTCAATAAAGCTGTTTTTAAAGAATTATAAAGTGCAAATGAGATTATAAAATGTTATCACTCTTTGGGGTTTTAAGTGTAAACACATAGAAAATAAAAACCATTAGATAGTTTTCGAGAAGCATTTTGATTTAAAGAAGCTGGCTGTGGGCTGGCTGTAGTGGTGTTCATTAAGCAAAACCATCAGGTGTTCATTAAGCAGAAACCACAGTGTGCCACACAGAACGCTGAAAGGGTATAATGTTCTGGAGGAAAGCTTAGAGAAACCTTAGAGACCATAGTCTCTCGTGCTTCACTTCTCAGATGAGGAAACTGCTACCCAGAGAGGCCACAAGACTTGTCCAAGGCCATTCAGCCAAGGAATGGCAAGACCTGTTCTCCCTTCCAGTCTCTTGGTTTGTACGCCCTTGGTTGTGCTTCCATCTCGACACTTCCTCCCAGTGTGCAGAGTCTGTGTCAGGGACTAAAGGAGATAATACGGACGGTAGCAGTGAATATCTGCTCATCTACGTAAAAAGTCTATTATATGCAACCTGTGTCATTTAGGTCCTCCTGGAAGCAGGCACTGAGCACCAGGTGTGCAGAGGTTTATTGGGGGCAATTCCCGTGGAGACAAAAGCGGGAGGAAGCAGGATCAGGCAGAGACTGCCTCTGACTGTGACGCAGATCTGACGAAGTCTTGGTCAACCCAGTGGGAAGCTCCCAGTTCAGGACTGCCCATCACAGGGGTCATGCACTTGGGCAAAATGACCAGGCCCAGACGTTCCTGCTGTATGCAGTCATTGGCTGGAGACTGCCCGGTAGGAGCGTGGCCTCCGCTGAAGTCCCGCCCGGCTCCGCTGCAGAAGCTGCAGGTGCGGCAGGTGCTGCGCGTGTCAGCTGACAGCCTCACGCAGCCGGATGCGCCGTGGCCTTCGCCTTCCAGGCTGCAGTCGCACACTGTGCTTCAGAAATTCCCTATGCAGCATGCGCTCTTCAACTTGGTTCTCAGGTAAACTCCATCCCATCAGCTTGGGAGCTGACAAACCTCTACTCATGTCAGAAGGCAAAAAGGACAACATCTTATTCCCTGGAGGAAACAGGACAGAAATAAACGAAGTATATGCCCTGTACTTGATTTCAACCTTGTGTTGCTAACACATATTTTCTACGTTTTTAACAGAGTAAGGACTACAACAAACCTATGAATAAACCCAGGAAATGCGTTTGAGCCAATATCCTTGAGTGTTTCCTTGGTGTTAAATACTTAATATTTCTATTGCCCCCTCCACTGCCTCCCTTTCTGCTGCCCCAGAACCCCCACCATCCTCCCCAGCTGCCAGCGATCATTCCTGTCTCCTCATTATTCAGAGAAATGTTTTTGCTTGAACTTCCATACCATAAAAACTCCTAGGCCAGTCTGCCCTGATCAAAGGCTTCATACAAAAGAGGTCACAGCCCTTTTGTGAATTATGCTGGTTTCAATATTTTAGGAGTGATTGCTGGTATTTCTAAGTAACACAATTTTTTCTTCTATGATATGGTTTATGTTGACATTCCTCTTCTCATCTTACAAATTTTGATTTTTAGTTCCTCCCTCCAGAGGAAGTTCAAGTTGTCTGCTGCAATGGTCAAGGGAAGCTGAAGGCAGGCGGCCGTGCCGTCTCCATCCTGCCCTCCGCACAGGAGGCAGAGGCCCAGACCCAGCTCCTTGGAGATGGGGATACCAGAGGTTCTTTTTTTTTTGAGACAGAGTCTCACTCTGTTGCCCGGGCTAGAGTGCCGAGGCGTCAGCCTAGCTCCCAGCAACCTTGAACTCCTGGGCTCAAGCAATCCTCCTACCTCAGCCTTCCAAGCAGCTGGGACTACAGGCATGCGCCACCATGCCCAGCTAATTTTTTCTATTTTTAGTAGAGACAGGGTCTCACTCTTGGTCAGGCTGGTCTCGAACTCCTGAGCTCAAACGATCCTCCTGCCTCAGCCTCCCAGAGTGCTAGGATTACAGGTGTGAGACACCCTGCCCAGCCTTTTTTTTTTTTTAAGCAAAGCAAATTCTTTATTAAAACAGTCGATTTGAAACAGTATATTATATTTAAAGGAAAAGATTTTTTAAATCTGTACAGCAAACATTTAAAGAAAGCAAATCATTATGTATTATATGACTTCACACTGTTCCCTCTAGTCTTTTATCAATTTACCCCAGTTCATAATCTTATTCACAGATTTAGATTAGACTGCTCCTTTGTGATTTACTCACTTCCTTAAAAGGTAGGGTCAAAAGCCCTTTTGGGAACTTTAAACCAAGTTGGTATCGGAATGCCTCAAATGACCTCTTCGCTTGTGTAGACTCGGGAGCTTAATTAAGTCCCTATCAGTGAGAAGGTTGCCTATTTCTCCTCCTTATTGAACTTCATTCACTACCTGTACAGGCCACAAAAGAAAGGAACAGTACTCTAAAGCATCTGTTATTACAATCTCTTTTTATCTTCCCTTCCAATAAGAAAGCAAATTTCCATTTTCCCAGGAAGTTAGAAACCCCAATTAGCTTTCTTACAATTTACTGACCTACAGATCGCTAGCATTTAAACTCAAAAATATAAAGATTAAATACATCTTACTGAGTCTTTTATCAATTGTTCTAGTGTATAAACTTGGTTAAGGTGCAGATTGCTTTCTGGTATAGCAAAATAACTTAAAATTTTAATCAGAACAGTTCTTCATAGTTAAGTCACTTTATGACAGGGAAGTCGCAGATTTCTGCGTGGCCAGAAGCATTCTGGAATGCAGTCATGAAGAAGCAGAACTTGAATCACGTGGGAGTCAGATGGAGGGGAGGGTAGGTGAATAAAAGAATGAGCAAAGCTGAAAGCAGAAATGAGGGTAAGTTTACATGTCTGTGATAAAAGTAGTTGGAATTGATTTGGAAAAGGCCTAAATGAAAATTTACGGTGAAGCATGTATCAGTTGACTAAAAAATACATATTAAGTGCTTCCTAAATGCCAGGCACTGCTCCAGGCATTAAGGACGCAGCCGTGAGGAAACAAAGTCTCTGCGGTCAAGGAATTTAAATTTGTACGTGTGGTGGTAGGGGGGAATAACCACATAACTTTTTTAAAAAGATAATTTCAGGCCGGGCATGGTGGCTCACACCTGTAATCCTAGCACTCTGGGCGGCCGAGGTGGGAGGATCACCTGAGCCCAGGAGTGTGAGGTTGCTGTGAGCGAGGCTGACGCCATGGCACTCTAGTCTGGACAACAGAGTGAGACTCTGCCTCAAAAAAACAAAAAATAAATAAAAATAAAAGGTAATTGCAGACAGTGATGAAGATTGATCATTGCATCTCATCATGATAACAGAAAATGAAACAGACTTTTAAAAGCCACTAGGCTTTTAAAACTGTGTACCCTTCTCATTAAAATTAGAACGGGCATCCTATATTCGTATGTTTTATTCTTGTTAGTTTACGTTAGCATTATTATCTTCCACATGAATCTTTTAGCAGGAATCTTTTAGAGCTACTTGCCCATTTGGGGAAGGCTGGCTTAGTTAGCGCTCTATCCTATAGTTTTTACACCCTCTCAACTGTGCACACATATGAAGAAAGTGAATAAGTGAATGACTGAATGAGGGAAGACCGTACCAGTCCCTCTCAGCTGCGGATGTCTCACTTTCTCCTCCGGAAATTAGCACGTGACACACAATTTGTAATTAATCTTCCATTCTTATTTTTGTTTTTGTTTTTTTTGAGACAGAGTCTCACTCTGTTGCCCGGGCTAGAGTGCCATGGCCTCAGCCTCGCTCACAGCAACCTCAAACTCCTGGGCTGAAGCGATCCTCCTGCCTCAGCCTCCTGGGTAGCTGGAATTACAGGCATGCACCACCATGCCCAACTAATTTTTTGTACATATTTTTAGTTGTCCAGCTAATTTCTTTCTATTTTTTTAGTAGAGACGGGATCTCGTTCTTGCTCTGGCTGGTGTCAAACTCTTGACCTCGAGTGATCCTCCCGCCTCAGCCTCCCAGAGTGCTAGGATTACAGGGGTGAGCCACCACACCTAGCCACATTCTTATTTTTTAGACAAAGATGTAAGTTCTAAATATTTTCATTTCATCCACCGCATAGTGGTTTCCACTGTGGAAACCACTACCACCGAGGATCTGGGGAAAGAAGGGTGATTACTTTGCTAAGGTGGATAAGGGAAGAAGACTCTTCTGAAGTGACATTTAAATTGAAACTTAAACGATGAGGCAAGAACAGCCACGCAAAGAAGAGTGGTAAGGCACAGGTGGGTCAGTTACAGAGGCAGAGCCAGTGTGAATATCATGAGAATAAAGGATTTACTACAGGAACCGGTTCTTATACTGATGAAGGAGGATCTTGGGGAATGAAAGAAAGGGAGAGTCAGGGAATTGGAGAAAGATCTAGAAAGTCCATCAGAAACACTGGAATAGTTTGACAAATGAAAGCTTGTGAGAAAATCCAAAAAGCCAAGCTGTCCAGCTGCCAAATTGCAACTTCCAGGGTCTAGGGGAGCTGTTGCTTCCATGTAACCATGGCCTCTGTGGTCCACTGCCGCATATCTGGGGGACAGCCTGGGACCACCACCATGACAGGCCAGCAGTCGTGAAGACAAGCTGAACGTGGAGGAAGAAAGCAAAGGCAAGCTGGGATCCACTGGACGCCACTGTGTCTTGTCAATATGTCAAATCAAAGATGAAGGCTTCAAACTCCTGGGCTCAAGTGATCCTCCTGCCTCAGCCTCCCGAGTAGCTGGGAGTACAGGCGGTGGCTCACGCCTCTAATCCCAGCCCTCTGGGATGCCAAGGTGGGAGGATCGCTGGAGGTCAGGAGTTGGAAACCAGCCTGAGCAAGAGCAAGACCCTGTCTCTACTAAAAATAGAAAGAAATTAGCTGGACAACTAAAAATATATAGAAAAAATTAGCCGGGCTTGGTGGCATGTGCCTGTAGTCCCAGCTACTTGGGAGGCTGAGGCAGGAGGATCGCTTGAGCCCAGGAGTTCGAGGTTGCTGTGAGTGAGGCTGACGCCACGGCACTCTAGCCTGGGCAACAGAGTGAGACTCTGTCTCAAAAAAAAAAAAAAAAGAGAGCTAGTCAGGAAGGCTTTTAGTTTTGTTTCTCCAACATATATTTTCGGTCCTCTAAACATCTATCTATGGGATGTGGGGCACATTCTGTTGCAAGGAAGGAAAGCAGAGGGAAGTGGCGGGGGAGGGTCCGGGGCAAACACTGGGGACACACAGAGACCTCTGCGGAGCCTGTTCCTCGCAGCAATCCTGAGTGAGCAATCGATGCACAGGTGAAGTATGACAGTGGCCTTGAATCGAGGGCACACAGCTAGTAAGCAGCAGGTCCCTGATCCCAGTCCAGCTGTCTCAGAATCTGGGATCTTAGTTCTTTCCGCAGTGTCCTGCTTCCTCTCAGGTTAATTTCTGAGAATTCATGTTTACCATTAGCTGCTGTTATCTGTCCAAACATCACAGCTGTCTGGCCTCTCAAGTGTACCCCAAGTGTACGTGCTGATATTCAGTCCACTCTCAACCTTCCTTAGAGACTCCACATTGCATAATGTGTCTCCAGCCCAAGTTTCCTAGATGCTTAAATAACTTATCCTATGTTTAAGTCTCCACCATAACTACTTAAGGTCTTATAGTATATATATGTATATTTTTAGAGATGGGTTCTTGTTCCGTTGCCCAGGCTGAAGTGCATCATAGCTCACTGCAGCCTTGAACTCCTGGGCTCAAGCGATCCTCCTGCCTCAGCATTCAGAGTGGCTGGAACTACAAGCGTGTGCCACCACACCCAGCAAGGATTTCTAATATTTGAACATATACAATTTTAGGAGCTAGAAAAGAATTAGGACATTTTGGGTCTCCTGGATGTATATCTCATTGGAATAGCGTTACCTGTGAGGATTGGGAAATAAATTGAATTCCACCTCTTATAAGTCAATGTTGTCATAGGCAGTGTTGTCATTTTCCATAGAAGGTTTCTCCTGTCCCCAACAAGCCCTTTAAAAGGCTTTCATGTGTTTATCTCAATTTATGTTAAACCTATTTGAGGTGAAAGCTAAAAAGTAAATAATAAGCACATGTGAGACTATTAAACATGCAATAGTTGAAGGGCATGTTCAAGACAAAAAAATAAAACTTTTTTTCTGATCAACGGTCTATTTATTGATACTATTATCTTTTAACAAAGAAAATATTTCAAAGTACAAGGTATACATGCCAATAGTGCTTTGAACTTAAAAATTATTTGCTTTTAGAGTATATATGTATACATAAATGATAGACAATTATACCCATAGATACTTAGTGATTACCCATAGATACTTAGTGAAAACGTGGTCTTTGGTTATTAGTTCAACACTGTCACTGTGACATGCAAGGTAGCTGGGTTACAGACTTTCAAATTACGGAACATTTTGAATTTGACATTTGGGTGGGATCACTCCTGGGCAGCACTCGAAATCATCAATAGTATGAAGGCTGTCAAAACTGTGTAAACTTTGGGAAGGCGAGTCTAGGTTTACATTCTGGCCAAAGATCTCCTTTCCTACACAATGCACTGAATCTCCTCTCAAAGGAGGTTTCCAAGTCCTGCAGAGGCTAACTCGACTCCAACCATCCCTCTACTAGCAGAAATTGCTGCTCCGTCTGGCTCTTGGTAGCTCGCTGTTCCCTTTCTTCTTGAGAGCTGGTGTGGTAATTGACAATCGCAATACAAACTCTGAAACAAGTCAAACTAACAATAAAATCCATACTTGCCTAAAATGAGTTTTGAAAGGATCTCGGTGGCTGTCTTGTTTGATCATAGAAAACTGAAGCTGGTGAGGAATGATATTGAAGAAAGTTTTATATTGGGTGGGGAAAGGTTGGTCACTGGCTTCTCTCCAAAGCCCTTTTTATTGTAAGATTCTGTGGATTCTAGGTGTCCTGTACAAATATACAGTCCAGGACACCCACAGTGTTTTAAACATGTGCTGCTTCTTTGTTGGAGAAGCCAAGTTAACATCCTGTCCTGATAACACAGGATGTCGTATCACGCCTGGTCCCTGTGGTGCTGGTGGCCTGAGGACAATGAATGGAGGAGGTTATGGGGTGGCTGACATGAGGCAGCCAGGAAACCGCTAGGGCCTCCCACCTGGAAAGACTGCCATCAAGAAATTCTGGAAAACCTCATTCCACAGTATAATTAGGCACGGTGACAGGTGACAGACCCAGGGAAATAAACTGTGGCCCCTGCTCTCAAGGAGCTGACAGTCTGGTTGGAGAGCTAGGATAAACACCCCCAAATTAATCAGACAACGATTAAGTGCTCGGCCATGTGGCACTGAACACAAGTGAAATAAGGGTTTTAAGATAACATGAGAGGTTTTATTCAAGAGGCAGGATTTGAAGTGAGCCTGGAGGACTAGACTGAGTGAGGATGGGCAGGGAGAAGGCGGCATTCCTGGGGGGTGTTGGGGAAAAGCTGGCAAAGGGGTAGACCTGGGTGGACGAGAGAACATGACATGTGCACTGGCGAGAGGCAGGCTCCGATCGTGGCAGGGAGGAGAAGAGCCGGCTTGAACGGAGCCCCGGGGAACAGCAACAAACAGTGGCCATCCGGGCAGGCACAATGGAGTCGCACAGCTTCAAATGCCAGAAAGGAGGCTCTGAAAGCCAGACAGTGGTGATGCCAGTGGTGACACCCACCAACCACCAGCATGGCTCTCTCAGACACGCCGGGAGTGAGGGCTGCAGGGGCCCAATGCAGACGCTGTCGGCGAGGCAGCCTGGTGAGGCCCAGCCCCTCCACCCTGCTGGCCGGCCAGCACGCCACAGGCCAGGGGCTTCCCGGCACCCGCGTCAGGACACTCCTTGGGGCTGCGGCTCTGCCGCCCGGCAAGCCCACGGCTGCTCCCAGACAGCTGCTGCGTGGGGAGGTGGTTGTGTGGACATCTGTCCAGATGTGGGTGTTATTGACATTGTGGTCTTAATCACAGTGAAATTCAGCTGGTCGGGGGGAGAGAACAAAGACAACTGTAGCCTCTGACCTTTCTTAACATTTGGATTTTTAAAACCAACTTTCTAGCTTTAGTTACAATTTCATAATGCTTTAAATTTTAAATCTTTCATAATGCTTTAAATTTTCTAATCAAATTAACAATCCTTTGTATTAGATCCCATCCCTTTTTGAAATTATTTCAGTATCATTACAAAACATTTTTACCACAAGGTACTTGGTAAAATGGTCTCTCAGGTAGTCTTCTTTTGATGAGGATGTTGAGATTTTTTAACTTTCAGAATTTTTTTGTTTTTTTGATATTTTTTCCCTTTCTTTTGCTTTTTCTTTTGGCTGACCTGTGAGGAGAGAGGGGAGAAAAGGACAATGTTTCTGAATCTTACCATTTTTACTTCCCCTTTATTATATTTGGACTGTCTTGCCTGGGGTCTGTCTTTATCCCCAAAACCAGTGTAGAGGTGCATCATGCTCTGAGGGGATTCTCTTGGTGACTCTCTTGATTTTGCTGACTTGAACAGGAGGCGACATCCCCTCACTGGCCCCTTTGTCTATTCTCCCCGCTTGTCACTATCCTCCCTAACCTTGCTTCCCACCCACCTGCCCCAAGTGCAGCCCTATGAGGCTGCTACTATTATGATCTCCTTTTTACCTATGAAGAGGCTAAGGCTTGGAGAGGGCCCTGGCCTAAAGTCAGACAATGAGTGCGTGGAAGAACACTAGCCTGTCAGCCCCCAGAACCCAGTCTCCCAACCACATATGCTGTGGCCCCCTTCACCCCCAGCTCCTTACTTAGCATGTCATGCCGGATACTTCCCACTTGATCCTGGTCTACTTTTCTACCTCAATCCAATCCCTTCATGCCCTTTACTCAGACTCCAGCCACGTTCCTGAGGGCTCCCTGAAGACAGCGAGCTCTCTTGGATGCTACTGTTTTTTGTCCTTCCTGGTCAATTACTTATCTTTCAAGACCCAAATCAAGTATCACCTGACAAGAGAAACTATCCTTAATACTTTCTCCCTCTCCTTCCCCAGTACTTAGCAAAGCTAAGTACTCCTTCCTCTATAGTCTTCAAGATTCCATGTACATACTTTTGTATTTCTCACATTGTATCATAATTATTAGCACATGTGCTACAGAAGGAAGGGACTCTACCTCTACCTTTGTATACTCAGTGTCTACCATTCAATTTATTACATATTTATTGTACTGAGTAAGAAAGACAAGCTCCCTATCCTCATGGAACACATAGTGGGGGACAGACAAGTGACACTATGTGCAGGAATATAATTTTGTTCTAGGAACAAAGTAGAAGCACAAGAATATGAATGAAAAACGTTATCTTTAAAAGAATGACACAGAATCTTGTCTTCCAATGTTAATTTCTAAAAGAAAGAAAATTTTGTTCCTCCTTTTTTTTTTACTTCCTTTATGTGCTGTGTTCTTCCTTTTTACCAACCTACCTGTTTCTCCCACTCTTTCACCAATTCCTTCACGTCTGCTGAATCTGGGTTTAGACATGTTTGATATCCATTCTTCATTGTAGCACTGCCAAGGAAATAGCAACAAGGTATTTTTGCCTTGTTTATAATTTAAATGCTCTTTTCCAGAAGTAATGAAAATCAGTATGAATTTTGCTGAATTTTTCTAATGAAACTACTTATAATAAAACATTTTCCTAGGACAAAGTGGACAAACTGGTTGAATTTTTAAACTACTTACAGCAGATACTTCAGAAATAGTTTATTTTTTCCTTAATTTCTCTGTATAGTCTGAGAATAAGAGCAGCCACTTTATAAATCATCCTTGACTTAGGTATCGAGAGAGTTAAAATATGCATATCCTTTAACCTAGCAATTCTAATCTCTAGAAATGTGTTAACGGGAAAGAATTAAAGACACAATACTATCACAATAACAGTTTGATTTCAATAGCAAAATTTGGAAATAACCTACATTTCCAATAATAAGCATTGCTCATATAAATCATGGTATATCCACATGATGGAATCGGCCATTAAAAATGACATTAGCAACAAATGACATTATTAGAGATTTACTGACATGAGAAAATGTTCATGATATAGTGTTAATGAAAAAGCAGATTACAAAACAGTATGTAGTGCATGATTTTATTTGTGTATACATATTATGTATATAAATAAATGTTTATATATTTTATATCTATATCTGCACACACAAAGCAAATGAGGGGATTTGGAAGACTATATACCAAAGGGTTAACAGTATTTTTCACTGGATGATAAGATTATAAATGGTTTCTATTTTCTTCTTTTGTTATCTGCCTTAATCATTTTCTAAAATAAACATGTTAATTTGCTAACATATCAGTCTTGGCTTCTAATCTACCATAATTTTTTTTTTTTTTTTAGAAAAAAAAGGAAAGGAACAGCCCAAATTTATTGAGGAACTAATTATCTGAATTTTGTGTGCGGGCAAGCACTCTAAAGGTGAAATTCATACTAAATTTCATGTCCCTGCCAATATGGCACATGTGTGTTGGATGGATTTTTACTCACATGATTTCAGTTTTCTCGCAGGATGGGCTTGGGGCAAATTGTTTAAGGTCTTTCAAGGATTGTAGGTGGATGGTCCCTTGGCCAGTGTTGATGCAAGAACAGCGTCTATTTCTCATTATTAGGGTTCCTAATGGAAAGAAAAAGAGAACACATCAGTACAGGACGTCTCAATTTAGGCAATCCATCAAAATGACATATTTGATTTAATCATGATTATTGCTATCATTTACTGAGTGCCTGTAAATAAATCATCACCACAAACTTTTGAAGTCAGTATTATCTCCATTTTATAGATAAGGAAGCTAAAGTTCAGATACACAATGTAAAGAACAAAGTCATACAGCTTTTAGGGGGCAGGGTTTCAGCTTCAGGTCTCTCAGAATCCAAAGGTGTTGTTCTGAATTAACATACCATATAACCTTAGGAGAAAAAGAGACTTTCACAAGATTTAATAAATGCCTATCGCAGGTCACACAAACAGATATTTAATTCATGTGTGCTATGCTGGTCAGTTTCTTAAGCAGCTCCCAAAACCATTTATTACCTGACTTTAGGGAACAGAATTGGTGCTGGTGTTGGACGGAAAGCACTACTTTAATAATCAAGTACAACTTCCATTCTCATCCTCTCTCCTCCCCTTGCCTTGCCTTGCTTTTCAATAGTGTTTTAAACTTTTGAAAACCCTTTAAAATGTTATCTTTAAACCTTAATTTTTAGACTCACACAACATATATTTACTTAGTACTTACCATATGCTATACATTCTGTAGTAGGTAGAAAAGCATAACTACTGAGTTTCCACTTTACAGATGAGGAAATTGAGATCTAGAAAGGTTAAGTAATTTCCCCAAGGTAACAAGGTAGTTAGCAAACAGATTAGGGACAGCCTCTCCGATTACCCTTGAGATCCTTAATTGCTTAATCACAGACATACTTAATTACAGACATACTTATCAAGAAAGAAGACGTACTTATCAGGGAGAAGAAAATAATTTAGGAGACAGAGTGTTTCATCTCATTATCATGAAGTTTAACAAACATTTATTGAACTCTTACTAGGAATCCACACACCTAGACTACAAAGACTTGTGTTTGACTTGGCAGATCCAAGTTACAAACTTTGGATAATCAACCACATCACTGAGAAGGTTTTATAAGTGACCAACATTACTTGCCAATGCATGCAGAACATTCACCTTTATCTGGTGAATAAAGAGGCTTTTACAGAAAGTGATTACTTCTCTGACTTTACTAACCTAATATAACTCAGAATCCCTTACCTTGAACTCCAATCAGAACCAGGAAGATGATGCCCAAGAGGAAAGAAATACCACTTTTCTTCATAGTGGTAGAATGGAGTTCTACTAAGTCACACCTGTGTTGAATCTCAAGGCTGAGAAATTCTTTAGATAGTATGATTTTGGGAATATTTATTTAGGAAATCCATTTCCCTCTTAAACTCTGATTGGCTGGCATCCTTAGCTGATTTAGCAAAACTGACCACAAACTTGGTTGTGCTGGGGGAAACCCTACTCTCAAATCTGAGGGAATTTCTGAATGTTTTATTTCCTTTTCACATAAATGGGGAGTTTATAGTAAGGGATGTGAAACCAGCAGCACTGGTATCCTTCAGAACACTCACATGTGCTAACCTGGGTGAAGAACAGGTTACATAAAGGAACATAGTAATGTCATTCAACAAAGGTTGGAGATGTGGTTTCCAGATGGGATGTATCAAAATCCAGAAAAGCAATACACTTTTCAGATTCCCTTACTATTTATGGCATATCTTTCTGTATAACATATGGCTACATTTTTCTTACACTGCCCACCCAACAACTTAAAGCACCTTAATTTCTTCACGGACCAGGTCACTTTCTCCTAGTGGTAAACTCATTTTGTGTCACTGCTGCTGCCATTTGTTTTTGTTTTTAAATTGTTAGATTAGTTAAAATAGGGTTCAACTGCAAATAAGAGACCCTAATTAACAGCGGCTAATGAAAACAGAAGTTTATTTCTCCCTGACAGAGGTCAGTGTATCAGTACTCAGACGGTAGCTCTTTCCTGTGAGATCTTCCAGGCTCCTTCTATCTTGTTGGTTTGCCACCATGTCTAGGTTGCTGTCCTCATGCACATGGCCAAAGGTGGCTTGCCATCATGTCTAATTTCCAAGTATAGGATGGTGAGAAGGCACAAAAAGGGCATGTCCCTCCTTTTAAAACCCATCCTAGAAGGTGGACCCATCATTTTCCATCACCTTCCATGGGGCACATCTTAGTTACATGGCCACACCTAGCTGCAGGGGAAGTTAAGAAGTGTGATCTTTATTCTGGTTGACCAGCTAAACATCGGAGAGTCCATTACTATAAAACAATGTTTCTTATGGATTTCCCCCCCACTGCCCTGAAAAAAATTTAACTGAAATCTAAATTAAATTTCTCCCTAATAAGAGAGAAATTAAATACTAAGAAATAAGATTTTGTTGGATAGGGTTGAACTCTAGAAGGCCACTAATCATTGTACTAAGATATTTTTGCCCTCCAAGAACCAATTTTTGTTCCCCTTGGGAGTAAACAGGTATTAGCATTTTATGTCACATGATGCACATTTTTTGACTGGTTTCTATAAGCATTATTTTAATGCTCAAATAGGACACTACAGAATTCTTTTTGGAGAAAACGTGTGGTGACCTTTGATACAGCTTATTCATTTGCTTATCCTTAATTTTGGTAATGACCGTGACCATGCATACGGTGAAGATAGGTCAGGTTCCAGCTTTTGCCACTTAATGACTGGGTTGCAAAATACTCAATTTCTGTGAGCTTTAGCTCCCTCAGTGAGAAAACTATCACCGACCTCACAGGTTGTTAATATTAACGGCAAGAAAACATCATCAACTGCAAAGCATCATAGAGCCAAGTGGCTATTCTTTCCAGCAAGGAAAGAAGGATGGAAACTCCTTAGGATAAAAAGTAAGGCCCAGCACAGTCTGCCGGGCCCACGTCCCAGCCTCTTCTTGCATAGTTCCCTGCTCCCATCACCCTGTCCTCTACCAGGTCCTCAGAGGGACAAGGCTCCTTCTCATCGCACCGTTGCTGCCCACGGCATTTCCCTGCCTGAACACCGCTGTGCTTGCCCCGCATCTCCTACCGCTTAGTAGTTTCATTCACCTTGGTTACCCAGGAAAGCATCACTTCCTGGGAGCACCTCTCTGGGATCAGGAGGGGGTCGGGCTCCGCCACCACCTGTTCTCGGGCACCGCGTGCCCCTCCTTGCTGACCCCGTATCCACGGCAAGGTCACATTTACCCGCGACCCTGTGGTCAGCTCGCCCTCCAGCAGGCGAGGACGTCCTGTGCGGGCCCACGTGCGAGCGCGGGGCCGCGTGCTGGGGGCCAGGTGCGTGCGAGCGCGGAAGGCGCAGAGACGCTCCGAGCTCACCCCCAGGTCTCCCGGAAGCGCTGTCCAGCTCCGCGCCGCCTCACGCCCTGTGACCTCCCGGCGCCTGAACAGCGCGCGCACTGCGCATGCCCAGCCACGGGCTTCCAGAACCTTCCTCCTCGAGGACGTTACAGCCGGAGTTCACGACGCTCTTGCTGCCGCTGTGTGTCTCTGCCGCCCGCGCCGCTCTGGACGGAGTGGAGGAGAACTTCGAGGAGGAGGTAGTGTCGTCCTGGGCGTCTCTCCTGTCAGTCTCTCAGACCCGGCGCGGAGGCCGCGCTGAGGCGACGCCGCCAGTGGGGCCTGGCAGCCGGGGACAGTGGCCCGGGAGGCCCGGTTCGCGGGCCCGGCAGCCGGGACAGTGGCCCGGGAGGCCCGGGTCACCGCGACAAGGGCCAAGAGAAAGGGGTGCTGGGGTGAGTCGGGAGGCCCGTGGGGCCGGCTCCCACGGACCACCCCAGAGGGGCTGATGGACTGGGAGGCCGCGGGGGCCTGGCCTGGTTGGGCGACGCTGTTCTTCCGTGTCAGGGTCCCTCCGAGTAGGCCCAGCCCGGGAAAGGGAGGCCTTGCGGGGCCGCAGCCCTCTGCCGAGGCCGGTGCAGACACGCGCTTGCTAGGCCTCGTTCTGGAAGTTTGCAAACTCTGGGAAAAAGCGCGTTCTGCCTGGGCAGAGGGCACGAGAAAACGCCATCTGCGCGGTGTTTATGGCCACACGAGGCTTTTAGGAGAAAGGGAAACCTAGCGAGAGGGTAGTGCGTGTAGGCGTTTCCCATGGTGAGCTGGGAGAGGAGCCAAGGATGATCAAAGATGTTGCAATCAGCGCTGAGTCCCAGTTCCGCTTTGGGCCGGAGTTTTAGCCTCTTGTGTATTGAAAAATTCCGGTTCTGTGTCCCCAAGGCACCGAGTGTTGTTGATGTCATTCCGAAAGAGCCTTGCAGAGCTGGAGTCTTAGTTTTCACATGCGTTGCTCAGCCTTCTTTTTGTCTTTTTTGGTTATAGGATCAGTATGATCCGTTTAATTATGTATGGAGTGTGATTGAGCCTGTCACAGTGAAAGTAAGAGTGTTTTTACTTGTGAGAAGGGAAGTTCTCTCATAATGAAAACCCCCAGGCCTGCTTGGATTTCTCACGGTGTGGACTTCCCCTCCTCTCAGCAGCAGCTGCTGGCGTCCAAGGATGCTTACTTGAAAAGGGTTTATTTCTTGAAAGTCTCAGAAGCCCTGAGTTAACATTCTGATATTGCTTACCCCCTCTTCTCTCCCCATGCAGGAGGTCCCTCCTTCCTTCCAAAATATAATACGGCAAATTCACTGCAAGCCAATTATAGTGGGGTGGGGGGAGGTTCATACCATGTCTGCATCTAAGGTCGCTAAGAGAAAAGAATGAATTCTACCTTTGCTAACCTTACTAACTAGCCTCCTGGTTTATATTTCTCATGTAAAGCTTAAGGAGTAAGTTAGATTAGTGAATAAACTGTTTTGAGAGAGAATGTCAGGCTGTCATTTAAAGGACAGCTGTGGTCAAGTGTTGGCCGTAACATGACATTTTTGCTCTGTGACTTGAGGCAAGTCAGTTTACAGTCTGATGATGACATGTGATCGTAGTCATTAAGAAGCTGCTGAGCAGCCTAAAGAAACATTATCCTGAAAATGAGAAAAGATGATTATATTTTTACTTTAAAATTACTATATGTAAGTAATTTTACAAGAAGAAAATCCACATTCTTAAAGCCCTTCATTTACTGTTTATCATTCATTTCAGTTCATTCATCAAACTTCTGTTATGATTCTAGACTCCTAGGACACAAATATGAAAAATAATCTCTGCCCTCCTAGAGTTCACAGTTTAGTGGGAGAAAGCAAGATGTAGATTAACAATTAGTGTAGATGTGTTATGATAAAGCCTTGTGCAGAAAAGTTGGAGGTGTAGAGAAGTCCACAACCCTGGTTGATGGGCTCACACACAGCTGTTTAAGGTAGGTCTGAAAGGGAGAAATGGTTGGAATTTTTTACTAGAAGTCATTGGGGGAAAGGTGTTCTGAGCAGGAGACATGAGAAGGTATGCCACTTTCAGAAACTGCAAGTATTTTGGCAAGGGTGGAGGACACAGTGAATAATGAAGGAGTGGTGAGAAATGACATGAAGAGATTTACACACGTATGCTTATATGTACATTTGACCCTTGTCACCAAAAAACTTTTAATCTTATTTTATATAAATACTTCCTTGTATCTACACAGATTATGTATTTTTTTAAATGTTTTAGTGACAATTCTTACTCTAGGCCAGGCATAGTGGCTCTTACCTGTAATCCTAGCACTTTGGGAGCCTGAGGTAGGAGGATCATTTGAGGCCAGGAGTTCAAGACAAGCCTGGCAACATAGCGATACCCTCTCTTTACAAAAAATAAAACAATTAGCCAGGCATGGTGGTGCATGCATGTACGCCTGTCCCAGCTACTTGGAGACATAGGCAGGAGGACTGCTTGAGCCTAGGAGTTTAATATTGCAGTGAACTATGATGTACTCTAACCCAGGCCATAGGCAAGACCCTATCTCCAAAAAAAAGTCTGTTACTCTAAAAACGTTCTGTTCTATTATCTGAGGATCACTATCAGCCAAGAAGATTGTATAAACTGTATTTACTGTAGTTTGTATTAAAAAATAATAGTTCTTACTGTTTTTCGAATTATGAAACTGAATATACATTTTCAAGCTGCATTTACCTCTCACTTCAAGATTCAAATGTATTTCTCCTGGTAGAAATGATGGTAGTGCTCCCAGGTAAAAATTGTGCTCTAACATTTTCAACTCATGTTATGTCCACCGTTGTGGCTATGTTCTTTCTATCTTTTCTCCTCTAATATTATGGTATTTATTAGACTTTGTAGTTAATATTCTCATGTCATTTGTGAAACTACATTTGTTGTTACCTCAATTGTAAATTTTTATTTTGAATGATTTGGCCAGAAGTAGACATGATGTCATTACTCATACTTCTGTTTTTCAAGAAATATGTAATTCTAATTTTTTTAGTTTTTGTTTTTATATTCCAAAGTGCACATAGGGTGCTTCAGTGTCTGAGGATCGGTGACTTGGGATTTTAATGTTTCTGGTATTTTCTATCCCAATCCATCAATCCATTCTTTCTCTCTAAGCTAAATAATTGCATTCCTTAGTCCCAGAGGTATATTGAGCTATTTTCAGAGGTCTGTATCTGTGTATGGTTGAAATACTGATTCTGTGATTCTTGCTCCCTGGCTAAGCTAAATTGCTGCATGCTTCTTAAAAGGAGTTTCACTTCAAACTCCATTACTTTGAGTAGATAACTACTTCAGATTCTGCTTCCTTTGTCATATCTTCCCTGAACACACCACAGTCCAAGGTCATCTCCCTTTCCTGAATAATTTTTACATTCATTTTGACATTTATAATGTCAAGTTTATTACCCTCCTCCCTTTAGCGTTCCTTTCATGTGATGATTAGTATCAGTAAGAATGGATGCGACAACGTGGGTCCACATGCATTCACTTATTCGTACTGACAGCTGAGCAGCAGGAGGTGCACCTGCTTTGCAAGACCTAAATTCATTGGTGTGTATGCTTATGTGCTTCCTTTTAACTATATTCTAGGATTACTTTCTGGGTTATCCTTGTTCCAGATTCTTCCAGAGCTTCTCCTAAGGTGGAGCTAGCTAGACTATTTATTGTTCCACCCCTTCTTATGGTTGGATTTGTTACTGTGATGGTTTTTCTTAATAAAACATGATAAACAAGATAAATGGTTCTATTATCTAGGCAATTTACAGTGATACATTCATGGTTTAGTCTCAATTTTACTTTTTTTTTTTTTTTTTTTTACTATTGTTGGTGTGTCCATTTGTTCACTTTGGGTGTCAAATTTTATTTACATCATATATGGTGAACTTTCCATGTATGTATGGGGTAATGTAGTATGATGATGTCATAAATCTCAGGGTGAAAACGTCTTTTTCTGGGGAAATATATGGACCACCATCATCAAAATGTTGCATCTGATCTAAGAATACTGGCCTCCCACATAGAAGGAAGATTGGGAAAGGGAAAAACTTTTGTAATCTTGTCTCTTAATTTTCTTTGTCACACCATACTTAGTTCACTGTCTCATATAGAGAGCTTCATAATTGCCCAGCACTGTTCTTCATCTCTGATCTAACTTCCCTAAGAAGATGTTTTGTTTTTTTTAAGTTATCTAGGCTTTTCTCTCTCTGAGCTAGGGTCCTGCATGAACCTTGTCTTTTGGCTTTTATAATTAAAATTGTTTTTAGGCCTGGCGCGGTGGCTCACGCCTGTAATCCTAGCACTCAGGGAGGCCGAGGCGGGTGGATTGCTCAACAAGAGCGAGACCCCGTCTCTACTATAAATAGAAATAAATTAATTGGCCAACTAATGTATATAGAAAAAATTAGCCAGGCATGGTGGCGCATGCCTGTAGTCCCAGCTATTCGGGAGGCTGAGGCAGGAGGATCGCTTGAGCCCAGGAGTTTGAGGTTGCTGTGAGCTAGGCTGACGCCACGGCACTTACTCTAGCCTGGGCAACAAAGTGAGACTCTGTCTCAAAAAAAAAAAAAGAAAATTGTTTTAATTTCTGTCTGTGACAGAGATAAGTAAACTTTGCCTACAGTATCTAGCAGCGGTTGAAATTAAGTCAGTGTGACTCGTTCTGCACAAGGTGATGCAGACTTCATTTACAAGCCAGTATGTTGCTTCCATCTTTTTCTTTTCCTGTTATGGCAACCTTCTGTTGAGATAGAGGGAGAGACTATATTCCTGAGTTAGCAGAGAGGCCTTGTCAAACTATATAGTACTTTATATGGACAGGAAATAAACTTTCATTGTTTTAGGTCTTTAATATTTTGGGAGTTTTGTTACTATAGCATAATATAGCAGTCTTATACATTATTTTTTTATCTATGTTTTATAGCATGTGTATAACTTATAAAAATATAAGTATATTGATGGTGATGGCATAGTTAGCATAGTATAGAAAGGCTTTCATGATCCAGTTCCTATCTTTCTCTCCAATATTGTTTTCTGAGGAACCCATCGATCTTTACAGAATCCAGCATCATTTTAACAATATCCATAACCATATAATCACATTCTTCCAGATTGAACACCCCATGCTGTCTCACACTTACGTGTCTTTTGCACATGCTCTTTCCTCTATTAGAATTCACTTTTCTCTTTCTACCTATTAGATACATATGTATCTTTCAAATTCCAGATCACCCATCACTTTTTCCAGGAAAGGCTTCCTGATTTTCTCCTAATTTCTATGCACATTTGGAGTTTTTTCAGTCCATGGAATGACCTATTTACTTTGTCTCTGTCTCTATTAGTAAATTATAAACTCTTGATTTAGTCATTTCTTATAACCTGGTTTACAGTAGGAATGAATACATAATGAACCCTACTTTTAAACAGAGAATGATGTAAACCTCTGTCTGTTAACAGCTTCCTGAAAATTCATTGACAGTCAGATGAGGGTAAAATATGTGCTATAGTTTGAACGCGTCCTTTCCAATATTCAGATGTTGCCAATGTGATAGTATTAAGAGGTGGGGCTTTTAAGAGTTGATTGGGCCATCAGGGCTCCTCCCTCCTGAATGGAATTAGGTGCTCTTATGAAGGGGCTTGATAGAGGGAGTGTGGCTCTCTTGCTCTTCTGCCATGTGAGGATGCTACAGGAAGGCCCTCACCAGGTGATTGCACCTTTATCTTGGACTTCCCAGCTCCAGAACTGTGAGGAAGTAAATTCTCTTCTTTAGAAATTTCCCAGTCTCCAATATTTTTTTGTAGCTGCACAAAACAGAATAAGATAATAGGTGACCTTTTGTATAGCTTTAGGAAGTCAGGAAAAAAAATAAGAAGGCAGAAAGGAGGAATTCTGCCACTTTACAGTTTTACTGTGATCTAGTTAAGGCTCCTATAGAAATTATCATATACTGTATTCCTTTGTCATATACCAAAATGTGGTAATTTTCTCATTCTTCCATTTTGCTATGTGAAGTTGCTTGATATTCCTGAAGACATCTCATAATTGGTAATATTCTGGAATTCTTTGTCTTTCTGCTAATTTTTTTTACCTTTTTAATGTAAATTAGAACATATATTCAAAAAATGAAAATGTATAGGTACAGATGAAAGAAGAAACTCTCATGTACCCACCACCTAGGTTAAAAAAAAAAAAAAAAAAAATGACTTCACCACAGTCCAGAAGGCCCTATACCTTCTTCTCTGATTCCATTACCTTTTCTCCTTGGAATAATCACCATCCTAAATTATATGTGAATCATATCTTTGTGTTTTGTTTTTCCCCATATTTGTCTTTACTTCTAAATGTTAAATTTGCCTGCTTTGAAACTTTATAATAAGTAGAATCATGTTGCATGTATTCTGTGACATGCTTTTTTGCATGATTATTTTTGAAATTCATCTGTGTTGATGTGTATGGTTGTATATCATTTATTTTCACTGGTGTGTAATATTCTGTTGAATAAACATACCCTAGTTTACTTATCCATTCACAGACATTTGGATTGTTTCCAAATTTTTGCTGTTATATACAGTGCTGCTATAGCATTCTTATACATGTCCCATGTAAGAATTTTTCTGTGGTGTGTACATAGTGGTAGAATTGTTGAAACATGGAGTATGCCATGTTCAGTTTTACGAGGTAATGCTGAACTGTTTTCCAAAGTAGTTAAAAGTATTTTTTCTTTTACCAGCAGTGGAGGGGCAGTCTTCCTTTACCCTACATCCTTGTTTATAGTTGGTATTATCCAACTTAAAAATTTTTGCCAGTCTGGAGGTGTGAAATGGTATCCCATAATGAATCGAATGTACATTTCCTTGATTACAAATGAGGCTGAACATCTTTTCATGTTAGGGGCTTGTGCCTTTTTCTTCTGTGAAATTCTTATTCACTTCTGTATCTCATTTTTCAACTGGTTTTCTGTCTTTTCCTTTTTTTATCCATGGGAATTCTTTATGTATTTTAGATACTAATAATTTGTCAACTAAATGTATTCCAGGTATCGTCTTAGTAACTAATTGGATGTGCAAGGTGAGGGAGAAGTAATAGTATAGAATCACTCCTAGGTTTCTGGTTTGGGGAACTGAGTAGATGATGATACAATTAAACTAGGGAATAGAATAGAGAAGGAGAAACAGATCTGGAGGAGAGGAGAATTAATTTAAGATATTTTGGAGCTTAAACTCCCTATCAGATACTGAGGTGGAGATGTGTCTCATAGAAATTTGGCTGTAGGGGTTTGAAGCCCAGGTCGGGCTCCATCTATCGTGCCGTGTTAGTCCTGTAGGAATCTTATATGCTGGGCCTCTCAGGAGGCTCCAGTTAGGAGGAGTGTGGTGGTTCTCCAACTCATTTGTCCTCTATCCATCCCAACTACTTCTCCAGGCCATGGATTCTCCAATCTAACCATTTTATGAAATCAATGTCCCAATCAAATGACCCACAAGACACTTTCTCTTAGTTATAGTTACTTTATTACCTTTTTGAGCTCTCAACAGTTAATCTTTCTTAATATTTTCAGGAAAACACATCATTTTTATTTTGAAACTATCCAGCACATTTATCTCATATAACATGCAGAGCATATATCTAGATCAAAATTTTTTTCCCATTACTCATTGATATGTAGTACCTAAATCACAAGTTATTTTATATACACTAAAAACAATATATGAAGTATATACATATAAAAATTCTACTTTGTACAGTCTTTCATTAAGTAATACACATACATTTCCAGACATTTCTAGCTTCCTATATGTATTTGGAATTATGTGTATGTAACCACTGAAAAAATATGGGCCCCTTGGAAGAATGACAGGGTAGTAGAAATCCATGGAGTAAAGACTGTTCTTTAAAAAAGCAGGGTATATTATCACCTTGATTGCGTACTGTTTAGTTGTTTGAGAGTCAGAGAACTCTGATAAACCTAGAAGCAGAAAGATCCGTTAATAACCTTTGGGAGATATGAAAGGTGAGGAAGGTGTCAGTAGCAGGGGTAGAACTTGGCACATTCTCTGTGTAGCACCTCAGCTTAGTTTATAGTATCGTTCCAGGGATGATGAGTCATCTACCTTCCTTCAGGAGGAGTAGCAACTAATTTGGTGGTTGTTGGTTGTCTTTTAGGGGAACTGCAAACTAGGAACAATTGGGGCTGGAGGTGCACTCTGTGTAGGGAAGTGATGGGAGAAGCAGCCTCTCTGTTAGCCCATCCTTAGCAGCACTTCAGTGATTTTTCTTCTCTCTGGCTTCAAGGAGATCTTTTAGACCTGTAAGAAGAGAAGAGGGGTATAAAAGTGTGATACTCAGACTCTGGCTTCAGTCTGGGTTCTGTGTGGAACATCCTGAGTTCAAAGATAACCCAGAGATCCTCAGGTAAAGGATGTGTTGAGCTTTCCTGCTGCTGCACAGTTATCATGGGGTGCAGGGGCTGCTTTTTTTAGGCCAGGGGGGAATTTGGCAGTTTTGCTTGGATAGTTGTAGCTCTGCCTCAACGTTGAAGTGACCCGCTGACCCTTCTGCACAGGTAATCATGGTAACTTTAGATACTTCCCACACAAGATGATACCTCAGTATATAAATAAATGAAAGTAGGGAAGAGCATGAGGGTAACATATTTTAAAGCCAGTGATCCCGTAGCAAAGCCCAGTGCAAATATTTCTAACTTCCCAAGACTGCTGTTACTTGCCAAAGAATTGCTTTTAAGGAAATGGCAAACTAACCTTTCCTTGCTAACTGCTTTCAGTATATTCTTGATGGTCTTAGATTCTGGATTCAGACATCTCTTCTCCCCCTTCTTTTTCATTGTGGCACTATAGAAGTAAATGGGGTGAAAACATTTTAAACAATGTTGGGCCAATAAAACATGGAATATATAGTTCTGGAATCAGGCATTTAAGTTTCACTCTACATGTTTTCCTTTGCTATACATTAGTTTTAGAATCCCTGCAAACCCTTTACTGATCTTTTGCCATTATCATCAAATATTTAGTAGATTGATTACAACAAGGAAGGCGATTACCAGATAGGATTTTACTCACATGATCTCAACATGTGGACAAGATTGACTTGCAGGAATAATTTCAAGTTTTTCTAAGGACCGTGGATTAACAGGTCGATTACTAATTTTGATGCAAGTACAGCGCACAGTTCTAGAGAGAGGCATTCCTGCAGGTAAAGAGACAAGTACAGCAAGGAAGGTTAGTATAGTGTTTCATTTTAGGTGTTTAATGTGGATTGGGTAGTATTTAGCAGAACCTATATCCCCATATCATTGTATAGTCACTTAATCTGAGAAGGAATGTATTCCATTATAACATAGCTGTGAATGATTAAATAATTGATTATCTGGAAAAAGAGATTGCAATTCATTGATTATAAAATCATATTCTTAAGCACAGTTTGTGTGGCTAATTAAACTTAGGTAAAGAGGTATCTCTATCTCATCCTCTCTCTCCTTGTTCTCTCATATTTTCCCTCTCCTCTTTCTTTCCCATCTCTTCTGTCCTCCCTCCCTCCTTTTCTTCTCTCTTCCTTTTATTCTAATTGTTTCTCTTCTGTGACCAGCAGGAAATCTCTGCTTATTTCCCTCTTACTTACAGGCATGCAATGAAATTTTTGCAAATACATTATTTCTCTCTTTTAAAAATTTATATCCAATCCCATTTCTCATTTTACAAATTATCCCTTGATGTTCCTTACCTTGAGTGCCACTCAGAGTCAGAAAGATGAGGCAGAAAATAAGAATGGCACTTTGGTTCATGGTGCTGAGACTGGAGATTCCTCTGCTGTAGGCTCAGAATATGTCAGAGCAGCTGGAGAGTGTCTCAGAAAACGTGGGGCTAGTGTGCAATATTTATCTGCAAAGGCACTTTCCATCCCTAACTCTGATTGGATAACATTGTAGTTGACTCAGCAGAACCTGCTGGCTATTCCTTGGGGACGTCCCAAGTTGGACAATCGAAGGTATGATTTGTATTTATTGTGGCCTTTGAGTTACGGAATTTCCCTCTGTCCACTTTTTTTCAGTAACAGTGAGTTAGGTTTCACTTTCCAAAACATGAACTGTTTCTTGAAAAACAGAATTTCATTGCACATGCAAACATTTTTTAAAAACGAAACTTTAATTCTCACTTTTCATATGCTGCAAAATAAATATACCAACTTAACTCTTCAGTCAAGTCCTAAATACAGTTTTTAAATGAATATGCCTGTTTTGTATCCATCTTAGTTTACAACAGTAAGGCATGAATAAGAATATTTTACATTATTTATGGGTTTCAGAAGTGTCATACGGTCTCATTTGATCCCTACAGTAACCCTATGAAGAAGGTAAGAAAGTTATTTTCATTTTATAGATGGATGAGGAGACTTAGAGGTTATTGTACTGTATTAGGTCATACAAAAGTTACCATCTGTTTATTTTTACTGTGATGCTTTTTCTCAACATTTATTTTAAACTTTTATAATTACTTTCAGAGGGTATTTTAAAAAATATTCTCTATAATACAAATTTTTTATCTTTTATAGATCTAATTTTTGGTAACAGCAAGTTGTATCTGATGATAAGGACAAGTTACTTAGCTGGGCAGTGCTCTTTGATGAAATACTATAAAGTAATAGGATTGGTCTTCTTAAACAAGGTCAAAGATATGGAACTGGCAAGTTTTAAAGAATTCAGTGAATTCTTGGATCTTTAGAATAAGTGAATAGCCTCCAACGTAGCTATTTTGAGAAAACACTACTCATTTGGATATCCGATTTCTAGTGTGTTAAAACTAGTTTTGTAGCTGGGCACGGTGGCTCACGCCTGTTATCCTAGCACTCTGGAAGGCCGAGGTGGGCGGATTGCTCCAGATCAGGAGTTCAAAACCAGCCTGAGCAAGAGCGAGACCCTGTCTCTACTATAAATAGAAAGAAATTAATTGGCCAACTAATATATATAGAAAAAATTAGCCGGGCATGGTGGCGCATGCCTGTAGTCCCTGCTACTCAGGAGGCTGAGGCAGTAGGATTGCTTGAGCCCAGGAGTTTGAGGTTGCTGTGAGCCAGGCTGACGCCACAGCACTCACTCTAGCCTGGGCAATAAAGCGAGACTCTGTTTCAAAAAAAACCCCAAAAAACAAGTTTCATATCTTACAGCAGTCCCTGAATGAGAACAACATGAAGTGGCATCTAGAATGGAGTGAAAAGAGGTTCCATAGCTATCATAGGGTTATTGCAAAAAACAGAGGATGCTTTTTAAGGAAATACATTTAAAAGGAGGAGCATTAGTAGAGACAGACCTTGGGAGAACAGCTTGAGATAGGAGGTTGAGACAACAGAGGTTGATTCAGGATGGAATTCAGCTCCAAGAGACTATTAAATGCAAAACAAAATAAAAAGCATCAGCCACTGAGCTGGTAACAATGATAATTGAAATTGGCACAGTTTCAATTGGGTGACAAATGGGGGCAATACTTGGTTTCTTAGCATTCAGTGGTTCTTGGTTAATAGTTCACAAAAGATAACAGTAGAAAGCATATGATACCCCTACAGTAGAACATGTGTTGGCCCCAACAATGGAAATTCAGCAGTATTCAAGGGATATAGTGGTCCTTGGTGTGTTCTTTGCAAGTTAATTGGCAACAGGGGATCTAAGATGAAATACTGGTTCCAAATGCAGACGTCATTCTGCAGTGGGAGATATGAGTCAGGTGATATTTGGAAACTATGGGAGGTCTTTTCATAGTCAGGCTGCAGCAATGTATGGATAGGCCTGTGTTATTTTCATACTTTTCTTTAATTCTTTAGACATGGTATTCTTTAGTTCTTTGAACATATTTATAATAGCTTACTTAAAGTCTTTGTCTAGTAAGTCCAATGAGAAAATGCCTGGTCTCCTCAGAAACAGTTTCTAGTGATTGCTTTTTAAATGTGTATGAGCCATACTTTTTCTTTGCTTTTCTTATAATTTGTTGTTGAGAACTGTATATTTAAAACAATGTAATGTGGCAACTCTGGAAATCAGATTCCTCTTCTCCTTAGAGTTTGCTGTTATTGCTGGTGGTGGTGATTTGTTTTGTTTAATGAATTTCCTGAGCTAATCCTGTAATGTGTTTATTGTGTTTAGTCACTGAAGTCTATGTTCACTTAGCTTAGTCTTCACCTAATGATTGGATTAAGATCACTTTAAATGCTTTGAACCAGTAAGTCTGCTTTACTGAGGGGCTCTCTGTGTGTGTTGAGGTAGGCCTTCAATGCTCTGGCAGGCAGTTTGCAGTTCTGCCTTAATCTCCACTTCCTGTTTGCACAGAACCTGAGGTGAGTTTGAAGTGAGAGATTAGGGCCTTCTCAGATCGGATTTTTTTTTTTTTTTTTGAGACAGAGTCTTGCTTTGTTGCCCAGGCTAGAGTGAATGCCATGGAGTCAGCCTAGCTCACAGCAACCTCAAACTCCTGGGCTCAAGTAATCCTTCTTCCTCAGCCTCCGGAGTAGCTGGGACTACAGGCATGCGCCACCATGCCAGGCTAATTTTTTCTATATATATTAGTTGGCCAATTAATTTCTTTCTATTTATAGTAGAGACAGGGTCTCGCTCTTGCTCAGGCTGGTTTCGAACTCCTGACCTCGAGCAATCCGCCCGCCTTGGCCTCCCAGAGTGCTAGGATTACAGGCGTGAGCCACCGCACCCGGCCTCTCAGGTCTTTTTCTGGGTGTGTGCGTATCTGTCCCTGAACATGTGTGGCCTTCTACATTCCTTTTTAAAACTCCCTGTATACATCTTATTTCCTACTTTTGCTTCCTTTTAAATTTTTAGTCAACCTCTTGTTAGATCCAGTGGATTTGGTAATTGGAATCAACAATTGCTGCTGATTGTTTTCAGCAAACATCCTAAGGGTAGGGCTGTTCATACCAAGTGAGCTCTTGGTCAGATAAAGACAAGCTTTGAGAATGAAGCTTTTAAGGGAGATTCTGGATGACTCAAATAGTGATAATTGTCTGGTTATTGATTATAACCCAGCGATTATCTGGTTTGATAATCAGATCAAACCAGATCTGATTGATTGGAGCATTCGGGGAGTTCCAAACCCATTCTGCTCCTCCATTGGCATCAAGGCTGCTTGCAGAGACTCGCAGTTGAGAGGCTGTTAGTTTTCAAGACTACTGCAGAGCTGGGGATAGGAGAATGAGAATAGGACAGATTAAAAATGCCTCAAGCTTTGTGTTTTTACCAAGATTCAGCTGTGTTTTTTTAGAAATTCTTTGGATTACTGCAAACTTTTGGCTAATTTCCAGAGATTTGAAAGAGTTGGTTTTCACAAATTTTTTCCAGTATTCTTTTTGCTTTTATAGAGGAGCAGATTTTCAGGGTTCCTTGCTACACCCATTCCAGAAGTTTTTTCTTCAGATTTATTTTAATGTTTTTTTTAGGGGTAATTTATATATCTCTATATTTTATAATTTATATATATTTTGAAATGTTCAAATCTTAAGTACCATTAGGTGAGTTTCATCTGTATAACCTGAACGCCTATCAAATTACAGAATATTACCACCATTCCAAAAAGTTCCTTCATGTCTCTTGCTAATCAATCCTCACACCACCTCCTCTACCCCTGACGCAACCTCTCTTCCAGTTTTGTTTTATTACAGATGCTTGTTTTTCACTATATATTGTTTTTTCCCACTGATAGGAAGTTGTAGAACAACTTTAAGTGGCATTTAAGTATATACTCCTTTGTGCAAGACATCTTTTGTTCAGTATAATATTTTTAAGATTCATCTATGTAGTTGCATGGATCAGTAATTTGTTCCTGTTTATTGTTGTGTAATAATTCCATTGCACAAACATACCAGTTTGTTCCTTATTGATGGATACCTAGACTGTTTTCAAATTTTATTATGTATAAAGCTGCTATGGAGGTTTTTGTATAAATACTTTTGAGGGCATATGCTTTCATTTCTCTTGGGTACATATGTAGCAGTAGAACAGAGTGATGTTTTTATCATAACATAAATGATCATGTCAGTCTCTGCTTAAGACCCTCCAACAACTTCCACTTATACATAAATAAAATCCAAATTTTTAATTAACCTGTTTTACTAAGTCCTCTGTGATCTGGCTGTTACCTGTCTCACCAGCCTCATCTCACATCGTTCCCTTTCAGCTACTACAATTCAGTCACAGTGGCTTTTACACTAGCAGTTTTCTCTCTCTGGAATGCCTTTCCCCCGGTTCTTTTTGTAACTAGTTCCTTCTGGACAGTTGGAATTTTAGCTAGATTCTCTTAACCACACAATCTGAAGCAGACGTGACCTTATTTTAATTCTGTGCATGGCATTTCTCACTATCTAATGTTTGATTCGTTTATTTTTTACTTGTTTAATGATTCTTTCTTCACACTAGAATGTAAGCCTCAGGAGAGCAGAGATCTTTTCAGTCTTATCGCCAACAACAAAAACGTCACGTGGCATATGGTAGGCATTCAGTAGATATTGGATGGATGGATGGACCCTTACAGACTTTGAATAACAGCATAAATAAAAGAGGTACTTCTTCAAAAAGTATTTTCATTGGCTCATCAGATTTCTACGTTTGGTCATGAGTGTTACTGTTTTCTCTAACTTTAGGAACCAAGTTTAAGTTAAGACTATAATTTCTCCAGAAGTTAGCATAGATTTAGGTAGGTAAAATCAATACAGGTACTCTGTTAGTTATAGGCCAGAATCTTTATTCCAAGGACCCTGCAGTAAATATGCAAAAGCTTCTGGTTATCTGTAATTATGCATTGAATGAATGAAGGAATGTAAATCTCCTCAGTGCATATTACATCTGTGGCCATGGATGGTGTTTGAAGAACGATGAGGAGGATTGGATTTGTTCTCATTATTGCCTGTGTACTTTGTGTAGGGAGGTAAGCTAATCTCAGGGGGTAAAATCCAATGCCAATGTTCTTGCTGGGCTTGCATTATAATTGAGAAGACCAAAAACTGTGAAACAATAACTATCAACAAAAGAAACTGTATGATCAATGCCAAATGACTGGCATAGAAAATAAATATTAATAAGTTTGGTGGGTGACTGTACTCATTAAGGGTACAAGTTCTCAGCAGATTTTTCAGAAAAATTTTAGGCCTCAGATAAACCTTAAAGTGTGAATTATACTTAAGTGATCAAGAGGGGAAGCCAACTAACCAGTTAGGAAGGTTGGTAGAGTCTCACAGGGGTAGTATTGCCTTGTTAGCATTCTGTAGGATCTGGTTCACAGTCTTACAGGTACAGAAACACCCATTTTTTCCTAATCATCCAGAGTGATAAACATGTTCTCAGAGTTAATTCCACTAACCAAATCTACAAGAGACTAAGATGCAAATTAAAAAGACAATGTATTCATTTATAATGAAGTTCTTCCTAGTGATTGGGTGATTGATTCTGGTAGCCAAGTCATCCCTTTTCCAGGACAGGAGTACCTGGGAAGTTGCATTAGTATTAGAACAATGCCCAGTGAGCATAGAGTCAAAGAACCATTGTCTTGTTTGCATGGGGATCTGCTCAGAGGAGAAACCTTATAAATGATCAATGTGGAAAATCATTCAGAAAAAAAAAAAAGTTTTAGAAACAATAGCAAGCCCACTCACTAGTACTTATTTCACCCAAAACCAACCCTCCATGTATCATTTGGATAAAAATCTAAATAATAACGCTTTAAAAATTTTTATTTCTCTCAATTTTTGAAAGGTTTCGGTACATTCACTTTCCTAGTGTTCACTGAGCTGAGTCTGGTTTGGAAGAAAATGAGAGTTAAGGAACTATCCCATTTTAGTTTCAGTTTCAGCTGCTGTCAGTTTATCTTTAAGCCTCTGATTATGGCATCAGGCCAAAAAAAACCCAACTAAACAACAAAGAAAAACCCCTATACAGTTTGCCCTGACAGACTTGTAAATACAGACCAAGGAAAAAATGCTTTCCGAGAAACTAATATGCTTAGAAGAAATTTCCTAAAAAGAGAGCAGGATGACTTCAATGATTTCCGTAGACTGAGAATCCCTCATCTGGTATAGAATACTCCTTGGAAAGTATGGGAGAGGAGGAGAGCAGAGCTTCCCCTTCATAGTTTTAACTGTGAGCTCTCAAAGACTCCCTCTGGCAGTGTCTGGTAAACACTGGTTGCGTGCTTTTGAATTACCTGTGTCTCGTCATTCATAGCCACCTGCCTGTGTGTTCACAGCCCCCTGAGCATGAGGAGCGTTTATAATCATCATCATGGTTGGGAGAACTCAGAATAATTTGTGTTTGGATACATTTTGGACCATACAGGTTTTGCTTTCTTCACACTGGATGACATGATAAGATGAGCTGGGGATCTAGAGATAGAGTATATGAGTATATATACTATAGATAGAGTATATATAGAGTATAATAGTCTGTCTCACTTGCTCTGTGATCTCAGACAAATTGTCAGGTCTGTCTGTGCTTGTTTTCTTACCTTCAAATGCACAATATGATACCTAAACCATCCACTTTTCAGGTTATTATGAAGATGACAGGAGATTACAAAGGCATTTTAACAAGTTGAATGAATTTTTCACAGGCCAGAATGTCAGAAACATAGCCATGTCTCTGGCCAGATTTCAGTTTATCTCCCAGGTGCAGCTACACTGGGTTCTCTCTCTGGGTGATGCAGTTATCCATGTATGTGGTCAGATGTACCTCTTAGTCTATAGCATTCATAAGCCATAGGCCCGACTCTCCTGGTCAAACTAAGGATTGGAATCATGTAGCATTTACTCATAGAAAAGAGCTTATTTGAATAGCCCGGCTTATCTATGGTAAATGAAAGCAGGTAGTGAATTTATAAAACAAGACAAGGATGCACACTTCACCACTTTTCATGGTACTTCAGGGCCTAGCTAGCTTGATTAATAAAACAGAAAGAAAGCTATAGAATTGGAAGGGAAGTAGTAAAACCTTGCAGGTGATAAAATTGCACAGAAAACCCAAAAGAATAATAAGTTTTAGAAATAATAGTAAAGTTTATCAAAGTGGATGGCTAGAAGATCAATGTATTGTATTTTATATACTAGTAACAAATAAATTAGTTAAAAATAAGTAATTTACAGTAGCAACAATGAGTACTTAAAGCGTAAACTACTTAAGAATAAAACCAGCAAAAGTCAAGCAAGACTGGTTTTTACGAAATGTAAATGAATCTTTCTAAAATAGTATCGGATAAAATAATGTAGATATTAAATATAGTATGATTACCCTTTTTATAAAATTCAGCAAAACTAAAGTTAATTTTTTTAGGTATGTATATTTAAATGATAAAACTATTTTTAAAAACCAAGAGAGTGATAGTTGCATAACAGTGTGAATGTACTTAGTGGTACTGAACTATAGTTAAAAACGGTTAAGATAGTAAATTTTATGTTGTGTGTATTTTACCACAATTTTTTTTAAAAAGCACAGCATTAAAGAGAGTGATTATCTTGGGGCTAACGGAGGCAAAGGAATGAAATAGGGAAGAAACACATAGCTATATTTTAGGTTATTATAATGTTAATGTTCTGGTTCTTGATTGATGAGTTCATGAGTCTTCATTATATTACAAACATATAAGTATATCCATTCATGAGTCAGACATAACATCAACTAAAATGATGGTTAATCCAAATCTGTATACCTGAGATCCATTAACAAATTAAATTCCCACAGAGTCCTCATTTCAGGGAAATAGCAAGAGTGTTAGATCCCTGTTTCCTTCTCTGGAGAGGAGCCAAAGAAATGTGTTGTAATTATGCCAGTACTTTTCTGAGTCATTTCATATCTTAAATATTGGGAAGTTTCCAAGAATATTGTATTAAATTTTAGCGATATTTTAGTTTATTATAGCGATTGAGGGGTTTAAGTTAGCATATTAGTCAGAAAAGATCATTGAGTTATTAATCCAGAGATCAAAGAATTGAAGAAGGAGAGCTGGAAAGATGATGGTTAGTGAAATAAATTTCATAGAGGAAATGGCAGAAGATAAAACCAGAAGATAGGCAGAAAAGAGCAGGAGGTAGGAATTGGTCTTCCTCTCTCCCTTCCTCTACTTTTCCCTTCTCCTTTTCCCTTTCCTTCTCCCCTCTCCAACTCTTTCTCTCCTTCTCTTCCTCCCTTCAGCAGGGCTAGAAGACTGCAGATTAAGATGCATTTAGAAGTCCCAATACGGGGGATCTCAAGACATGCATGGTTCTTAATGCAGAGTGTGAAGTGTAGCTGGTTTTCATATTAAACTGTTTGCATAAACTGCTCAGTATGAGAATTTACTTTTTTTTTCTTTTTTTTTTTAGACAGAGTCTCACTCTGTTGCCCTGGCTAGAGTGCCATGGCATTGGCCTAGCTCCTAACAACCTCAAACTCCTGGACTCAAGTGATCCTTCTGCCTCAGCCTCTCGAGTAGCTGGGACTACAGGCATGTGCCACCATGCCTGGCTAATTTTTTCTATATATGTTTTTAGTTGGCTAATTAATTTCTTTCTATTTTTAGTAGAGATGGGGTCTTGCTCTTGCTCAGGCTGGTTTCGAACTTCTGACCTTGAGCAATCCTCCTGCCTCAGCCTCCCAGAGTGCTAGGCTTACAGGCGAGAATTTACTTTATTAAAAGTAATATATTCAAATCTATACCTAGTGCATGATTTCTCTTGTGCTAGGCTGTGCTGTTCTACTTATGACATTTAATCTTAAGGCCTACTCTGTGAAGTGTACTTGCCTAAAAAATGCTAAAATGGGATCATGGCAAGATTTGCATCCAGGCAGTCTAATTCCAGAGCCTCTCAACCACTTTACTATACTGCCTCTATGAGTTACTTTTGTCATCAGCCTCTATTGATAAATAAAATCTATGACATCAACCCACAAGTCAGGGCACCTGGTCATCTTAAATTAGATGCATCAGCTTTCCCTCAGAAAGAAGCAGGCTCTTTTGCTGCTTGACCAGAATCAAGAGGAAACAAAGGATACGCTCAGCTGTACTCATGAAAAGAATTTAGTAAAGGTTCTGCTTGCAGAGAGATGGGGCAGGACTGAAGGAACCAACAAGAGATATTGAGGGCATCCAATAGAAAGCTGTTATCATCTCTCAGAAAGAGGCAAGATAGGAAAAGGTGTTATTGGAAGCTGATAACCCCATTACATGTTGATTTAAATAACATACTTTTATGAAAAATAACTCTTTTCCAAAGCAAAAAAAATTTTTTTGATGAAAAGAATAGCATTGTTTTACATTTTTCCATATCTGGCTTAATAGAAATCAGCTAGATTATCATATCTACTTCTGCATTTAATTTGTTGCAGTATTACTTGCCTTGTAATCTCTGGGAAACTCAGGACAGAATGAAAATAAAAAAGATAACATTAATATTATGAAAATAGTTTTGACTGTAGGCTTTTTGAAAGTGTCTAGGGACCTCTAGGAGAGGACAGAGAGTGCCACGCTTTGAGAACTGCTGTAATAGAAGCATAGCATGGTATAATTGGTGCTCACTCAGTTCATTCATGGTTGTCACATACTGAACACTTGAGATTATCACAAAGCACTTGTAAGATATTCACATGCATGAGACTCACTTGAGACTATCAGAAAGCACATGTATGATATTCTAATTCTATTAATTAGAATCTTTAATGCAGAGCAAACAAAAAACAACAATGGTGACAAAACAAATTAATGAAAAAATATAAATTATGCACAAGATCATCTCTACCACAAATTAGAAAACCTTAAGTATTCAGGGTGCCTACAAGTATTCTAAGAGTGTTATTCAATGCAACATATGCCAACTATATACAAAGATGAAGATCACTTACTATGCAACAGGAAGACCACTTCATGTGGAACCTGGTTAAAACCTTTTGGTTTCTGGTATGCTAGGCACAAAGAGTCCTATTTTACCAGCAAGAATTGTGCAACCTGCCAAGTGCTACATACAGAAGTACAAGTGAGTATGACATGGTCTCAATCCTGAAGAAACAAATATTGTGAGATAACCATTATCTGCAGGGCATCCATGGAGGCTCAGAGATTGTCAGAAAGATCTGGTGGCTGCTGAAAGGAGTCTTCCTCCTAGGAAAGGAAGACATTATAATTAGGTTAAATTATATGTTGCAGTAAGTGCTAAAATATATGTACAGTGGAGGTACTAAGCAGAGGGTGATCAGTTCTAAGGAGAATATATGTGGGATGCCTCAGGAAGGGATTATGGCAGATAACTCTTTAGCTGAGTCTTGGCAGATGAGTAGGTATTGGACAAGTGGATAAAGAAGAAAGGAATTTCAGATAGAAAATAGCATGGAAACTGCAAATAATTGAATATGACTGGAGTAGAGAATGCAAAGATGTGACAATTAACAGCAGCATCCAGAAAAAATACTGATATTGTGCTAAGCAATGTGGACTTTATTCTGAAGGCGATGAGGAGGTATTGAAAGATTTTAAAAGGAGAATACGGTTGACCCTTGAACAATACAGGTTTGAACTGTGCAGGTCCACTTATAAGCAGAGTTTTTTCAACCAAATGCAATTTGCAAGATGCAAAACCTGCACATACAGAGGGCTGACTTTTCACATAGACCTATTTTTCAGGGCCGACTACAGGTCTTGAGTATGTGCAGATTTTAGTATGTGTCTTGGAATCAATCCTGTGCATATATCAAGGGATGACTATAATCTATAGGCAGTCCCTGGGTTACAGACAATCTGACTTAACAGCATTCCGTACTTACGAACAGGCTCCCACATCTACCAATAAGGATAATTTATAATTAAATAATTCGGTTAATAATTTGGGAACTAATTTCTTCCACGCATGTAAACAAACCTCCATGATGTAAGCGGTTCATTGGCATAGCATCTTTACGCTAGCAGATAGTCTGATTGATAGATAGATAGATAGATAGAGAAGCTGCTGATAGACACACAAGAACACAAAGAATCAGAAAATCCAGAGCCAAGGAAGTTTACGACAAAAGAATTAGCCGAAGCCTTTTGTCTCATTGAAGCAGGATTTGCTAAACTTGAGGAGCAAGATCCTAACATCGAGCGGTTTACCATGTAGTTAGTGAGAACATCAGCCGCTACAAGGCCATTTATGATGAAAAAAAGAACAAGGTTGTGCCAACAACCCTAGATACCTTTTTTCAAGAAACCGACTTCTGCAGTAAGCTCTCCTCCTCTAGCAACAAAATCAAATCCTGATTCTCCAGCACCATCTCTGTTGTCATCTTCTGATGAATGTTAGCCTGCTTTCCTCCTTGCCTCAAAAATGCCCCTTCTAGCAAAGAAGACATTGATGCAACATTAGGTGAGTGTTAACCTTTGATATTCTTTTTTGAAATTTTTCCCATCTCCTACCTAAATTTTTGTATGGATTTGTTTTTATGTTCTGTTTGAATTAAAAGAAAGACCACAGTAGTTTCTGTAACTGTTGTTACAGTACAGGTACATTGTTGTTGTTATTACAGTATTGCCCTATAATTACCACATACGAGCCATTTTAGTAGTAGTATTACCATCACATATACGCTATTCATCAGGGATCTGAGTTATGTACAAATCCACCCTAAAGAGTTCTCAGGAACGTATCTTGTCCATAACCCAGGGACCGCCTCTATTTTCAGTTTAGAAGATGTCAAAGCTAGAACTGGACAGTAGTTAAAGCAATAGAAAACAAACTTTATTCAGGGATTACCACAGTAGGAGAGAAGAGACCTCAGTATAGAAATGGGTTCAATTCTGAATACAGTATGAACAAGTGGGGATTTATAGTCAACGGTGAAGGTGTCACTGGATGAAAATTACTAAGGGGATAGGGTAATTTTTGCTAAACTGACTTAACGACACTCTTGCTGAAGGCAAGCCTGCTTCAGATACCACCTGGAGGAAGGTGAATGATGAGGAATTTGACCAGATACCAGGGGTAATCAGATGTTGGAGGTGGAGGATTCTCACTAAATTG
The DNA here is from genome assembly GCA_008750895.1 of Mirza zaza. NCBI lineage: Eukaryota > Metazoa > Chordata > Mammalia > Primates > Cheirogaleidae > Mirza > Mirza zaza. The sequence goes on along the minus strand of VSMD01136682.1, from coordinate 6,752 downwards.
AGTTAACATGATTCTGTCTAAAACTGAATTCTGCAAAGATGAACACAAAAGTTGAAAAGAGGGTTCAGAGGAACCTGACTGAAGTTTGGTCAAGGGGAGAGTCTTTGTCAGAGGTTCCTTTAGAGTAGTGTTGGAGGGTGGAGACTGAGGTAGGGAACTAAGAAGGCTCTTACAGTAGTCTGAATAAGGGGCAATTAGGCCTGAACTAAAACTTTAGGCATAGGGATGGGAGAGAAAGGATAAATTGAATAAATTTAATGTGATGTCAATTATACTTTCAAGTAGTATCGTTTGTGCAGATGCTGAATATAAATGGCAAGAGCTTCCTAATCCTTGCTTTCTATTATCTTTTTTAAAGTGCTGACTGGAACATATGTGTATATGGAGATAAATTTGTTTGTTGTACTGAGATACATATTAAAGGCAAGTTAGATGATTCTGTTTTCAGGATCTTGTGACAACTTGGGATGTGATAAAACCAGGGTAGTTAATCATAAGGATATGGCCTTCTTGAAGAGAGGTCCAGGATCAAGACAGAGGAAGAGATAGAATAGCCACAGTTTTTGAAATTGCTGTAGATAACAGATATGGAGAACACACATCGAAATAAAGTGCCATGTTTCTCAGAAACATGCATTTGACGGGACTTTTACAAATATGGTAGACTTAATCATTTAGGGGAAGAGATAAAATTTGAGGACACTGTGAAAGAAATATGTTTTGGGGAAGTATGGTGCCTGTCCCCTCCTTCCCATAAATCATATATTTAAAGTAAATTAGAATTTTGTGATTATCTTGTTCTAGTTTTAATCAAAGTCTTCAGAAAATGTCTAGTTTTAATTTTAATTGATTTATCATTGGTTGTATTTTCTTTTAGGAGGAGGAATCTTAAGATATGGTATAGTTCAGTAATGCATGTTATTTCATATTTTGGATCATCATTCAGTTTTGTTTTGTTTTTTGAGACAGAGTCTCATTCCGTTGCCCGGGCTAGAGTGCTGTGGCATCAGCCTAGCTTACAGCAACCTCAAACTCCTGGACTCAAGTGATCCTCCTGCCTCAGCCTCCTGAGTAGCTGGGACTACAGGAACGCGCCACCATGCCCACCTAATTTTTTCTATATATTTTTAGTTGGCTAATTAATTTCTTTCTATTTTTAGTAGAGATGGGGTCTCTCTTTCTCAGGCTAGTTTTGAACTCCTGACCTTGAGCGATCCTCCGCCTCGGCCTCCCAGAGTGCTAGGATTACAGGCGTGAGCCACCGCACCTGGCCCATCATTCAGTTTTGTTAAAGCTCTTGTCGACGGTTTGTCTTTGTGAACAATCTAAAGAATTCTAAGTCACGATTTATGGTAAATTATATAGTCTATAATTCACCTCAGCATTTTCCAAGGTAGTAGCAGTATATTGAGCAGCACCATGGAACTGTATCTGCATTCATAATGCCAGGATTTTAAGGAAGTAGTTTTTCTTCTTAGGTACTTAGTGAAACTCTAGTTGCAGTGTACATGATGATCTCAGTTTAATTAGCAGCATCTAGTAGAGAAAATTTGCAGAAAAGGCAAGAAACAGTGACTAACATTGCCTCACTCACTTACCCCCAAGAAAACCCAAACAGTTATATGTGTATGTGTGTGTACTATTTATAATCCACAGAATGAGCTGACCACATCACAAAGATTTATAATTGTTGGCTGTGAAAATCTTTAAGAAACAAAGAGGTATATTAATTTTATATGGACACATTAGGTACCATACTCGATAGCAGAAAATAATATAATTTTTCCTTTTCTAGCAGTTTTATTTAAAACTCCATCTGTGTGAAAGCTCCTCTTGGCTAATTAGAGGAAACAGTCCTGAATTTCTAAGTCAGTGTCAGTGTTTGGAACTTCACATTCTGTGTAATTTAAAATCTAACCTGCAGTTTTTTCTGCTAATGCACATCTTTTCCCTGAGTTTCTTATTCTTATTAGTGGCAGTACTGTTCTTTTCAGCCTCAAAAGTTTAGCTTTTTTTCTCAATTCCCTTCTCTGCCTAACCTTGAGATTCAAATCCTTAACAGTTTCTTTGATTACTTTTCTCAGTTTCAACCTTCATATCCACTCTATCACTTAGTCCTATAGGTTCTTTTTTAATAATATACTTCTCATTATATTTCTCTTTTCACCGTTACCACCTTAGTTTAGCCCTTATTTTTTTATGGTGGTAAAATACACGTACCACAAAATTTACTATTTTAACCATTAAAAGAGTATAATTCAGTGGCATTAAGTACATTCACAGTGCTGTGTAACCATCACCATATTCTAGTTCCAGAACTTTCTCATCACCACAAACAGAAACCCATACCCATTAAGCAGTTATCCTCATTAACCCCTCCCTGAGAACCTGACAACCACTTGTCTTTCTGTTTTTATGGATTTGCCTGTTTTAGATATTTCATATAAAATGGAATCATGCAATATGTGGTCTTTTGTGTCTGGCTTCTTTTGCCTGACATAATGTTTTCAGGGTTCCTCCATGTTGTAGTGCATCTCAGTACTTCATTCCTTCCTATGGCTGAATAATGGTATTCTATTTTGTTTGTATACCACATTTCATTTATCCATTCACCTGTGTATGGATATTTGGATTATTTCTATTTTCTGCCTATTGTGAATAATGCTACTGTGAACATTTATGTACACATTTGTGTTTGAACAACTATTTCATTTCTTTTGGGTATATACATAGCAGTGGAATTTCTGGATAAAAAGGAATTTAGTTTAATTTATTACAGAACCAGCCCTTACTATTTTCGCACCAGTATTGTCCAAAGGGTGGGGGCAATACCAGGTGGCTTATTGATAACAGTATTTAGTATCAATGAATTATTCTCTTTTTAACTTCATTCCCTCTGGTTAAGTCAGGGAGTATCTCAACTTGGTATTAGCATGGCTTTCAAACAGTTCACCAGCTATATTCCCGCTTTTAACAAATATGGAAGCAGCCTGAGGCTTAGAATGTTTGGCAAACGATAGTATCTGGTTGGAATTTAGTAATTTTTCATTTGTATTTTATCATTACATTTTATTTCTATGGCATATAATACTAATTTCACATGTACAGTAGTGAAAGTTTGCTCTTCATATGAATGTAAGTAAAATAAAGTGGAACACGGTTTGTAAAAATAAAGATGGAACAGAACTATGGTAAAAATTGTAAAGATAATGTGAGAATGACTTGAAATTTGGAAAATACAGACCTGACCTATTGCAACATATTCCCAACTGATTTTTCCTTCCCCTGTCTTTCCCACTTCCACACAGCATTGCGAATACACTCAATGCCACTGACTGTGCTTCCAATCAACCTCTGTGCAATTCCCAAAATAATTTAGAATAACTTGGACAGGGTCATTCTCTTATTCATGAATGTTTAATGAATCCCCATTTTGTACACAGTAAAATTCAGGGTGGTTTATCTACACCTTTGATATCCTCCAGCCCTTACTTGAACCAAATGAATCTATTCCTAAAAAATCATTTTATACTTCCCACCACTGTGCATTCCCTCATACCCTTGTTCTGCTGTTAAGTTCCTTTCCCTTTAGTTTCTGTTGCCATTCAATAGGGTCTGATCGTATAGTGCCCGATGCTGTACTGTGGGCCAGGACTGCAATGGCTGTCTTACTGAGCTCACACTTGCGAGGGAATGGACGGGGCACGCCCACAAATAATTCTTTAGTTACACTTGCAGTAGTGTGATGGAAAAATGGAGAGTGTTGTGAAAATAACTAGGACACCTAACCTACTTGAGGTTGAAGGGTTAGTTTCAGAGGCCTCTTGGAGATGTCATTAAGCTGAGACCTGAGTGATTAGAAGGCATTAGCTTAGTGAAGAAATGGGCAGAGGGAATAGTATGTGCAAAGGTACAGAGGTGGGAAGGATCTTGGTTCAAGTGTGTTAATATGTGTGTTTATTTTGCGATCAAGAAATTTAGGTATATGTTGTCTTGTTAGTAATGTAAATATTTAATCTACTTTTAAAAATACCAAATTTATGTAGCCTTAACTCAATGAATTTTTATTTTCAAAGAGACTTTTAAAAAATCACTATAAATAGTTAAAGATTAGATTCAGGTTGTAAAACTATCCAGGGAGTTTATATAGAAGTCCCATTGCTATATAGAAATTTATATAGATTTACATAATGTAGATTTATTATAAATCTATAAGTAGATAATATAGGTATACCTGATTATAATCCTATAGTAAATATTTCAATTTTTCAGATGTATAGCTGCCTATTTAAAGAGTGCTATGTCAGTAAAGGCTTTTGGCAGAGAAACTAGCTCTGGCTGGCTTAAGGAGGAAAAGAATTTAATTGATAATCGAAGAATCCACAGGAAGACTGGAGAATCAGGCTTGAAAAGTGGACAGGGAAGGACCTAAGGGAACTAGGTGGCAGGAGGGACTAGCCAAAGTTATGCTACTTGAACACGTGCTAGGAAGCCACTGCCGTAAGACTTTCCTGCTGCTGCCTCTTTAGTTTTCTTACTGATAGCATCTTCATGGTGCCAGCTGGAGTTCAATGTCTATGGTAGGAACAGCCTGCCTGAATCCGGGTTTTGGATGCAGTTGGCCTCTAACTTTTGGCCCCCACCACAACTCACATATTAAGGGATTTGCCCAAAGTGAGAACGGGGTTTGGACTAAGACGACTTCCCCTACTGCCCCCAAAAATCAAACAGCTGTCCTTCCCAACTACTCATTGAAGTATACTTCTAAACAAATTCTGCATGATGACAGAGCTGTGTGCTTCTTGAAATAAAGTAAAATTGTTAAAGGCATCTTAAATGTTCTATAAAGTATATGGTTTCTGTTTTAAGAAGGATTGTGGTAGCTTATTAGAGAAAAATGATTTTGATTCTTTTCAAAGTAAACTAGTCTTAGGTATCCCCAAATTTTGTAGTATATAGGCATGACTGAAGAAATGGATTAGATTATGTATTTTTATAAGAAATAGAATCACAAAGTAAAGGTGATTGCCAGATATGCATATATATTTTAAATATTTTTCAACATTTTTTTGATGACAGAAACATTTTATATTTAAAATGTATCCAAGATACTGCTATCATTTATACACATAGATAAAACCAGAATGTACAGTAAACACACATATCCTAATTGCTTCAGAAATCTCAATGAAAAAAAGTTGGGGGAAAAAAAAAGACCAGTGCTACTAATTCAATTATGAAATACCTTCAGTTTCCCATAGCTTATAGTTTTTTTCATAGTATATTTCATGAATTATAGTCTTTTTATAAAACAAAAAATATGTGTAAAATTTTTTTTCTAGCTGTTATGTGCTACATTATATTTGAGAAAATAAATGTGTATTTGCAGCAAAAATTATTTGAGGAATGTTTTAGAACACATGGATGGTTTTGACTCATAGGGGCTTTACTCCAGTAATAATGTTAATGTCTCCATGGTAACCACAGATAGTAATATGGAATATAGATCAAATACAGAAATGTTTTCATAGTCACAGCAAAATAGTTATAAGCATCGCCTTTTATTGAAGGTTCTAGGTTAGACCTAGAAACGGATGAATGTGTATTGGAACAGGCAGGAAAAAGTCAGTTTCTTACGACAGAATTCTTGTTTCAGTAGTCACAGTTAAACTTGTGCAAGATTTTTAAATCCTCTTTTCCAGGACTTTATACATTTTGATATTTAAAAATTTTTTTTCAGCTTTCTGTAATGAGAAAATGAGAGTTTCATTTACTTGGGGTGTTCTTGTTTTCTCAGTGACATGTGAAAACATAAGAAAGGCAAGCATTTACAGCCAGGACCCCTGAACAGACTGCTTCACACAGGATCAGAGCAGAATCTCTCTGTGGTTGTCTATTTTCTTTTTTCGAAAGATCTGACCTGGCTAAAACAGATTATAATAGGAAGTAATCTGTAACCTACCTTGATTATAAGGCTAGCTTGCTTCGATTTGGGATTTAGGCATCGGTGTCCTTTTTGTGCTTTCAGGGTTATACTGTTAAGATATAAAAGAGTCTTAAAGTTTGGATGGAAAAACATAAAAAAACCCCCACCATTGTCACCTTTAGCAAGTCCATTACTTACATCACTTCTGTTTTGTCACAGTTGTTACTTGGGCGAATTATGGAGACTTTCTCGATATCTGCCACTTTCACTACTTTTACTCCTGGGCCTACGCAAAGACAACGTCCCCTTTTGAACATGGGGAAGCCTAGAACAGATCATGGCATTAGTTAGTGATGCATCTGATTGCAACAGAGGGCTGTGGTTTATAATCCTAGGGATGAATGTGAGCAGAGTTTTCATTAAGGATAAAGACGTTGATTTGTCAAAAATAGCAGTTGACTAGTTCAACCTCTGTGGAAAGCAATATGGAGATACCTTAAAGCAATACAAGTGAATCTACCATTTGACCCAGCAGTCCCATTACTGGGCATCTACCCAAAAGATCCAATGACCCTCTACAAAAAAGACACCTGCACTCGAATGTTTATAGTAGCACAATTCATAATCGCAAGGCTGTGGAAACAGCCCAAGTGCCCATCAATCCAAGAATGGATTAATAAAATGTGGTATATGTATACCATGGAGTACTATTCAGCTCTAAGAAACAACGGTGATATAGCACATCTTATATTTTCCTGGTTAGAGCTGGAACCCATACTACTAAGTGAAGTATCCCAAGAATGGAAAAACAAGCACCACATATATT
>VSMD01136681.1:0-57399 GCA_008750895.1 Mirza zaza | reverse complement strand
TGTCCACTTAGGTGCTGCTCATTTAATACCAGTTTGCTGGTGAGTATATGTGGTTCTTGTTTTTCCATTCTTGGGATACTTCACTTAGTAGTATGGGTTCCAGCTCTAACCAGGAAAATATAAGATGTGCTATATCACCGTTGTTTCTTAGAGCTGAATAGTACTCCACGGTATACATATACCACATTTTATTAATCCATTCTTGGATTGATGGGCACTTGGGCTGCTTCCACAGCCTTGCAATTATGAATTGTGCTGCTACAAACATTCGAGTGCAGGTGTCTTTCTTGTAGAGTGTCATTGGATCTTTTGGGTAGATGCCCAGTAATGGGATGGCTGGATCAAATGGTAGATTCACTTGTATCGCTTTAAGGTATCTCCAAATTGCTTTCCACAGAGGTTGAACTAGTTTGCAGTCCCACCAGCAGTGTAGGAGTGTTCCTCTCTCTCCGCATCCACGCCAGCATTTGTTGTTCGAGGTCTTTTAAGGTCTGTGTCTTATGAGCTGTATATATTGGCTTTGTATTGTTATTCAATGAGTCTGTGAATTTTTTACTTGAAGTGTTTACTCCACTATATTTAATGGAATTACTGACATTTTTTAGTCTTCTATCCTTCCCATTACTTCTGTTTTCTTTTCTCTCTTTCCAAGTTTTCTTTTTGAATAATAAAATAAAATTTTATTTTTCAATTTTTCCCTTTGTTAGCTTGTCATTTGTATGTTCTTTTCCTGTTCTTCAATAGTTTTCTTAACAATTACAACATGAAATCTAGACTTATTAGCTTCTAATATAGATTAGTACTTTTATTACTTCTCAGACAATATAAGAATTTTTAAACACTTTAATTATTCTAGTCTACTTTCACTATCTTTGACATGTATTTTAATTAAGTTTTTTATCATAAAAGACATTTTTATTATTATTCTGTACAGCTGAGATTTATTTAAATTTATCTACACGTTCGTTAATCATTCTGCTCTTTGTGCCTGCATTTCTCTGTTTATGACTGGAATCATTTGCCTTTTCCTTACGTCTTCCCTAATTATTTCCTGTCTTGCTTAGCAGGGCGTCCCACTTCTCTCTTCCTCACTTCACTCCCACCGCCTCTGTATGGATTCCCATGCTCTCACTCAGTCAATCCAAAGGTGGATTTTTATTTGCCACTTTCAACCCTCTCCATGAGAATAGCATTGTGCAGCCTGCTTTTTGTCTGCCGTCTTGCTTCCCCCAATCCCACCGTCTCATCAATAAGTCACTTGAATTTGCACCAATACGGATGAATATGTAGAAAAATATACTACATGAAATAAGCCAAGCACAGAAAGATAAATACTGCATGATTTTTTAGATACGTGGAATCTAAAAAACTCCAACTCATAGAAGTAAAAATTGAATGATAAATATCAGGATCAGGGATTCAGGGTGCATAAAAATGGGGAGATGTGTGTCATAGGATTAGACAGGAGGAATACGTTTTGAAGATCTATTGTACAACACGGTGACAGTAGTTAATAATGATGTGTTGTGCACTTGAAAATTATTAAGGAAGTAGATTTTAAATGTTCTGACCACCAAAAAAGGATATATGTGAGGTGATAGAAGAGTTAATTAGCTTAATTTACTCATTCCATAATGTGTGTGTATATATGTGTATATATATATCACATAATCACATCAAACTCCATAAATATAAAAAAAATGTTGTCAATTAAAAGTAGTCTCAGACATATCCAAATGCACCTGCTCTTGATTGTGTAGCTCTGCTGTTGATTGAAAACCACTGGAGGAACAGATGACACAATTATAAGCAAATTTATTTCAGTGTGTGGTAAAGGCAATGGAAGAGATAGGCACAGAATGTTATGGGAAAAGGACCATAAAAGGGCAGGCACCTCCCAAGGAAGTCAAGCAAGTCTTAATGAAGCTGATTCTTGTGCTTACTATTAAATGAAAAGTAATGACCAGACAAATGATTTATTGGAAGGACATGTTCAAAGACCCAAAGTTATCAATAAGATTTTTTGGGAGGGCAGGAAACTCTAAGAACTTTGTCATTAGTTTAGCCTAATTAATAAGGCAATTGTGAGAGGTAATCCTGGAGAAGTAGGGAGATTTGACATCACAAAAGATTTTCCTGACTATATTAAGAAGCTGCACTATAGACAAGACCATTAAAAGGTTTTAAACAAGAGAGTAGCAACTTGTGAGTTTGCATGGAGAAATGTCAGTTGCTTGTGTAAGAAGGGTGTTAATTGAAAGACACTTTGGATGTGGAGCCAACAAGTCTTATCAGGCCTGGCTCACTACAAACAAAGCAGGCTGTTCATCTTTTCCTCTTGCTACAACACCTGTTATTGTGCAAATTTGAATAAGACTGAACTGATCCTTTTATAATATAAATCAGACTTTGTAATACACCTTGGACTCAACCTTCCAATTATTCACCATTAGAAAGAAAGGAAAATTTTCACAAAATTTACTTTTTACTTAGGAAAGCAAAATTCTATACATTTTGACTCCCAACTTCCACCATATTTCCAATAACTCTTGCCATCACTCACTGTTCCAGCCCCTGGCTGCTTCCAATCTTCCTCCAACATGCTCAGCACGGGCTTTTGTACTTGTTGTTCCCTCTGTCTGGAATGTTCTTCCAGAAATTCCTAGAGCTCACACTCTTACTTTATTTGGTGTCCCTTTTTGACTTGCCTTTTATGTTAGGATACAACCATCAACTTCTATTCCTGCATATCCTTTATTTTCTTACTCTCCTTCTAGAAGGTAAATTTCATTAGAGCAGGGACATAATTCCATCACTTTATCTCCAGCATCTATAACAATGTCTAGAAAATAATGTATATACCCCCAAAACATTTGTTTTATGAATAAAGAGAAGGGTCAAACGTGAGGATAGTAAGGGGAATAATAAAATCAAGGATAGCAGCTAGTATGTAGCTGAAATAACTGGATATTGGTGGTGCCACTTACTGAAATGGGATATCATGCAAGGAGTGATGGCATAGGAGAGTCAGAGAGGTAATTAATTTTGTGTTTGATATACTGAGTTTAAACTTCAAGAGGCAAATCCAGTTGGAATTCTTTTTCAGTGGTAAAATATATGAGTCTGATGCTTGGAGAGAGACAGAGCTGAAGATAAAAATTTCATACTCATAGTCATAGAGTTGGTGGTTGGTTAATACACCTTTTAGTAAGAGAGAAGAAAAACAAATTATCAAATAAATATGTAATGTCATGTCAAGTATTAACAATTTGATTAATTATTTTTCTTAAGGAAATGATGTAAGGGAATGAAAATTGAGAAAGGAATACTAACACAAAAAGCAAGTCAGGAAAGAACCCTTTAAGGAAGTGAAACCAAATAAAGTAAGGTGTGAGTTCTAGGAACTTCTGGAGGAAGAAGAGTCCAGGCAGAGAGAACAGAAAGTGCTAAAGCTGGTGTGTGGATTGTTGGAGGAAGATTAGAGATGGCCATGGGAATAGGGATGAGATCACTTGGTACAGTATATAAAATTAAAGAAATGTAGGTTGACTTACAGAACTTCAGGAAGCTCTAACACATAAGGACTAAGCAGAGAAATAGGATCAATACATAGACTTTATAAGACTTCAGTCTCAGCTGGCAGAACATAAAAAACAGGTAAATAGATTGACCAAAGTAGATACCCAGTGAATTACTTTGCTAGAAAAATAAATGATATATAGAGATTATTGATAGGTAAATGATAGGTATGAAACAGTTATCCAAAGATACAGAGACAGATATAGATAGATATGTGGGAAAGAAGAAGGAAGGAGGAAAGGAAAGAAAAAAGGGAGGAAAGAAGGAAGGAATGAATGAATTAAAAATACAGAGAAATAGGTTTGTAGACATATAAAGAGATGCTCTTTTTGTGGTTTTTATTTAAATTCCTAAGAATCAAATAATATGTTCTTTGATTTTCTTTGTCAATTTAGTTAGTAACTTCCTTTATATTTATAGCTCACTTTAATACTTAATGCTATATCTGATTTTCTTTCTGTGAATATTACATTGATTCTATTTCATTTCGCTTAAAATGGTGATACCATAAATAATGGGCTAAAGCAGCACCAACTAACTAGTGTAACTCCTATTTAAAATTCCCTTAGATTTAAAATTCCCTTAGACATAAAATTTTAAAACATAAAAAATGATAAATATGCTTGAATTTAGTATAGGCCATATCTGAGATAAGATAAATATGTAAATTTAAAAATATATTCATAGAACATACCAGTAATAAAATTTTGAACTGATAAACCCATTGACTATAATCCCAATGGATATTAGAGGAAAATAGCCCTACTTCTTCTTTTTTTTTTCTTTTGGAATGAACATTTCAAAGGAAAGTACATAAAGCCAAATAAATTATTTTCTTATGTTTATCAATGTGCCTAAAAGTTAAAGCAGGAACATTCCTCAACTAAGCAGGGAGAAAAATCGGATAATTTTTAAGCTTTGACGATAGCATATTATAAAATTGCAATCAGTGACCAGGCTAGTAGCGGGAGTGTGCCGGCCTGGCTGGGTCCTCATTAAAGCATTTTTTTCCCAGATGAGAACCTATTCCCATGAGATTCCCTTACAAATGAAAAGCGTTCATGGCCAAATAAGTTTTGAGAACACTGCAGACTATTTATTTTCCTTACAGATTTACCACACGGGTTTACTTAGTAAAGACTCAGAGAAGTCATATGGTAAAATATACCTTTAAAACTTATGTCAATGTCTCCCAATTATTTAAAAGATCATCTTTCTTTATTATTTTATGCAGCATTAGTTACACTGAAGTTAGCTATTAACATCAGAATTAACTACTAATCTGCAGAATATATTCTAAGGGCAGGTTCCCAGAAAGGAAAATTTTAATCTTGCCTGAATCTTGGAAGAGAAGGATAAGTTTCAAAACAACCATACAACCACATCATATGGATCAATCTTGACAATTTTTAAGAACGCTCCTTTTCTACATTTATTATTTCCAATCTCTAAAGTGTTTAATATTACCACCAGTAAAAATAATAGCTATGAAAACACAGCACTTAATTTTAAAGAAAAAGATTTATTTCAGACTGTATTGATCCTATGTTGGAAAATGAGGTCTTTAATTAAAGTTTCCACAGTAAAGCCTGCCTGTTGGCAATTTTAATCGGCAATTTGATGACTAGGGAATTGGGAGAACTTAGTTCTATTTCCACCCCCACAACTTACATGCAATGATATATTATTAGATCTAATTCTCTGGCTAAGTTAATAGTAGCTATAATACCATGTCAAGAAAATATTTCTCATCAGTGAAGTGAAAGTAATAATAATTACTCATTCTTTCCAGTGAGTACCGAAGGTTGATAAGAACAAGAAGAAGCAAAAAACTAAAACTGTTTTAATCAATGTAGTGTTTTGTAATAGTTAATCATATTTGTTTGTATGTCTTTTTATTTTTTTTAAGCTGTTTCTCATTGATTCCTAGTGACAGAACAGTGATACATGTCTGTGTTTATTCGACATTTCGGTCCATCTGCATTCTTGAAGAACTATCTAGAGGAATCCTGCTAAGGTTTGAGTCTCTCCAGGTCTCATATTCATCTAGTAAAAGTTTCATTTCCCTTGAGGAAGATTTTCTGCCAAAAAAAAAAAAAAATCAATTTCTCCATTTCTTTTGAGCACAACATAAATTATACAATTTCTCTAAACCTGGATTTGAATGATTCACAGTAGCATTTTTTAAAATGGTTGTTCCCATAATGGAGAAACTAGAGTCGATAAATGAGGAATGAGAAATAAATGAATACTTATGAAATAGTCACTGAATTCAAATCCAAGCAGTCCCCAGGTTACAGACAACCCAACTTACCGCATTCTGTATTTAAGAAGGGGTTCTCAAGGCTCCCCATAAGGATCACTTATAATTAAATTAATAATTCAGAACTAGTTTCTTCCATGCTTGTAAACAAACCTCTGGATGGAGTAAGCAGTTCACTGGTGCAGCATCTTTATGCTAGTGGCTACTACCATTGTTTATACCATCCTTACACACACTTTTTATCTTAACCTCTTTATTCTATTTTTTGAGTCTGTGTTTACCCTTATGACCAGGCCTCCAAAGTGAGGGTCAACTGAAAGTCCAGGTGAGCCTACAGTGAAAAGAAAGGTGATCATAATAGAAATTAAAGTAGAAATAATTTTTTGGAGAAAGGATCCGCTGTCCCAGTGGATGTCAGCATCCACTGGGAAAGCATTAGGCTTGAGTCGCTCAACTATTAGAACAATTATAAAGGATAAAGTGCGAATAATGGAATGTGTGAAAGGCAGTGCTCCAATGAAAGCATCAATTATTACTAAGCAGTGTAGTGGATTAAATATTGAAATGGAAAGGTTATTGTTGATTTGGTTAGAAGATCAAAATAAGTGTAACTTTCCTGTTAGTCTAGCATTGGTGCAACATTAGGTTAGTGTTAACTTTTAATGTTCTTTTTGAAATTTCTCCTATCTCCTATCTAAAATTTTTGTATGAGTTTGTTTTTATGTTCTGTGTTTTAACTAAAAGAAAGAGTACAATAGTTTCTGTAACTTATTATTACAATACAGGGTTATTATTATTACAGTATTACACTGTATTAGTATTATGATATATGAGTCATTACAGTATTGCATTATTGTTACTACTGTATATGAGCTATTCATCAGGGATCTGAGTTACAAACAAATCTAACCTAAAGACTTTCTCCAGACTGTATCTCATCCATAACCCAGGGACTGCCTGTACTGGGGAATTCGTGGGCACAGAAACATCTTATTCCTCCTTCTAAGCTTTCTCTGGCCCTCCCCCAAATCCACCATCTTTAATTTTTACCATAAGACCTTGTGGGTTGCAATGGTAAGAAATCTAGAGCCTAGAAAAGGATATTTCAGTAATTTTCGTATTTCCCTTATGTGTTGGTTTTGATGACCAAGTTGTCACTATGAGCAACCAATCTTGATAGTACATGATGTAATAAAAATTGTATTAAATTACTGCTGCAGAATTTCAGAAATCTTTCTTTCCAGTTTGAATGTTATCGCCATGTTTATAAAATGCTGACACTGTGGCATTCCTCCACTTTATGCTCCAGAGCATTTTCTCCACTCTTCTTCCAACCTTCATCATACAGCTCTCAGCAGTGCTGTGGTTATGTCCCCTCCTACCCCAGATAATCATCTCTTAGATATCATACCAATTCCCAGAGTGCCGTGATGTCTTTCTCTGCTTACTGAACAAGAGTATAAATTTAACAACAAAATGATAACTAATGAGGGCCTGCTATGAGCCGAACACTGTGATAAGAACATTGCATGCATTATAGGGTAGAGATCGTTTACTTGATTTATTACTTGTATGTTTCTAACATTGGGCTCTATAGACAGGGCCAAATAAATGTTAAACATCATTTAGTGTTCAAATTTTCCTCTTTTGACTTTTAGCTATTTTCATGACTCCCCTCATTTCAAGACTTTGAATGACAGCTATCTAATTAATTTATACATTTCAAGATACTCTAGTCAATACATTTCCTTCCTTCAAACTCTAGATCCACATACTCAACTGACAACTGGTATCTCCAGCTGAATGGCTGATAGGCATTTAACATGATATGTCCAACCTCTGATCTTTACCCCATTGTCTATGGCTTCTACAACTTTACCCATCCTACTAAATGACAAAATCCTGCCATTTGCCAGGACAAGAACCTGGAGTCCTCCTGGATTCTACACTTATCCAATTAACCAATCCTCTTGGTTCTATTTGCACACACCTTCTCATCGTTTTCACTGCTGGTCCAAGCCATCATCATCTCTAGCTGGAATTATTACAATAGTCTCCTCTCCTAGACCATCTCCCTGATTCTGCCCTTGCCTACATTCATAATACTTTCAACAACAACAACAACAAAAAAGATGACCTGCTTTATAACATGATTTTACTTCTCTACTCAACACCAGCCAATGTCTTACCTGTTTCCTTTCTTACCACACTGGCCTCCTGGCTGTCACTCAAGTCTTCTACATCAGGGCCTTTGTACTTAAGTTTCTTCTTACTGGAATTGTCCTCACCAGATATTGGCAGTGCTTACTCCTTCCTCTCTTTCAGGTGTTTACTCAGACACCACCTTTCCATTGTGGCCTTCCTTTACCACCCTAACTAAAATTGCAGCTACCTTCCCTCCATCCGTCCTCCTTTCTCTCCTTCTTGATTTATTTTCTTCTGTAATACTTACCTCCTGCTAACACATATTTGGATTGTTTATCTTATTAGTTGTACCTCTACTACACTATAAGCTGCAGGATGGTAGGATTTTGTCAACATTTTCCTTTTTTACTCCTCGTACCTATTGTTGAGCAGGAACCACTAATCCTAGATAAAGACTATGTATCCTAATGATCTTACCTCCCGGTGTGAATTCCCAAGTTGAACATCTTAACCAACCAAGGTATTATTTGAGGCCTTAACAGGTGATTTGTGCTTCCTGATATCTCGGCACTAGAGGATGACCATCCTCCCTAATATATCCAACCATTTTTTTTTCTTGAGAATTCCTGCTTCTTTATAAATACAGAATCCCTGTTCTACCACTCACATGCTTTCAGGGACAAACACATGCACATACGTATATATGAATGGGCCCATGAACATATGGGCCCATATGCACATTCCTGATACACAGTCTAAGGAATCTTCACACATGCCAGAATATTCTGGAATTTTCACTGAATATAAGGCTTAAGCTGTAGACCTGAAGTGCCTAAACAACTCCAGTTTTTGCTTCTCTTTCCCATCCTTTTTTATATTTTTGTCCATGACACTCTCTCACTGGATCTACTGGGAGAAAACATCTGATATGCAATGCTGCCCCGACACTGAATCCACCCTTGCAGTGGCAAGGCACTGCACTGGTACTAATCGATCAACATTTATGGGATCATGCAGGTAACATTCATAGGGCACTGGGCATGGGGGAGGGGGAAGAAAGGGATGGGTGAATTCGTACTTAATGGGTACAGGGCATGGTGTCTGGGGCTTGGCCTAGCTTGTAGTTCCAACTTGGGTGGTGCAAAGGCAATTCATGTAATCAAAGCATTTGTATCCCCATGATATTCTGAAATTAAATCAATTAATTAACCTAAGGGAGTTCTTTATCTGAACATTTCACATTAAAGCTTGCATGATTTTATTTTGATGATGTTTTGTTTTGATTTTTTTTTTGATACTAAAATTCTTGTGTTTCTAAACAGGATAAAAAACATTCATATTGCCAAATGGCAGAGGGAACACATCCCCTGGCCTTTGCTAAAATCCCTGAAGCTAAGTCATACTCTCTGGGTTCTAGATCCACTGATCATTGCAAGAAACACTATAAATCTTCACATATGAAATGTCATTTTTATAGATTTTTCAAATTAGTAGCAACATAAGAACTATTTCATTTAATATCAGAACGAATGTATCCACTAATTAAATCTTTTAGGAAAATCCCTTCTATCTAATAAAGGGCCCCATTGCTTGGCGTAAAAAATAAAATCCATCAAGAGTAAAAATAAATGGCTTTTTATAAAATGTATTTGACCCTGTAAACTCAATAATCCTTTTCAAATAGTGATCATTTAAACTAAATATTACTATTGTGTTTACATATGCTATTAGGTGTCACCGAAATCTAATAGATATTTCCTTACATGCTTCTCAAACTTTGTTAAGCTCAGTATTAATAAGGCATATCTACATACATCAGTATAGAAAATAACACATCTTTCAGAACAATCTCAAAAGGATTTAATGAATTTGCTATGAAGTTAAGTAAAGAAATCCTCTACTTTTCTCCATGGTGCTAACTGCAGAGACTAATCTCCAGAGACTAAAACTAATAGCTTAGTATGGAACATTATGTTCTTAACAAAAGAAAATTAAGAATTTGGTAAGAATTGGGTAAATATGAGGATACTTTAAAAAGTAAGAAAATAGGATGAATATCCTTCTACAAATGCTATTTGGCAAGGTGTTATAGGGCAGGAAAGAAAAACTGAGAAGGCAAAGCTGTATATGTGAACATAGAGAAAGTCAACCAAAAACAGTAATACAAATTTGAGCTGAGTTTATCACAAACAAACTAAACAAAACATCGTCTCTATATATATTCATGATACAGGGCGCTGAACAGCTACAAAGCTAAAAGATAATCAGCATTCATGAGGAATCATAGCCTTGAAACAATTTTATTTGACGCAATGCTATGGGATGGCACTGCCTTAGTCTTTCAGGGATTCTAAAACTGAGGAGTTGTTACTATACTCAGTAACTCAATTCACTGGTTATCGCTAAACATGTTTCTAAGATCCTGCTTTCGTTTTAATGGATAAGACATGTTTAGAAACTCATTTCCATTTTATTCCTACCACATGGACCCTCTGCCATTTGGCAATATGAATGCTTTTTACACTGCTTAGAAACACAAGAATTTTAAATAAGATCATGCAAGCTTTAATGTGAATTGTTCAGGTAAAGAACTCCCTTAGGTTAATTAATTAATTAATTAAATTTCAGAATATCATAGGGATACAAATGCTTTGATTACATAAATTGCCTTTGCACCACCCAAGTTGGAACTACAAGTATGCCCAATTCCCAGACATCATGCACTGTACCCATTAGGTTTGAATTTGTTCATCCCCTCCTCTCCTCTCCCACTTGCCCAGTGCCCTATGAATGTTATTTCTGTATGTTCCCATAAGTGTTGATCAATTAGTACCAATTTAATGGCAAGTACATGTGGTGCTTGTTTTTCCATTCTTGTGATACTTCACTTAGAAGAATGAGCTGCAGCTCCATCCAGGATTGTACAAGGGGTATTAGTTCACCATTTTTTTTTTTTTATGGCAGAGTAGTAACCCATGGTATACATATACCATGTATTATTAATCCACTCATGTATTGATGAACATTGTGTTGTTTCCACATCTTTGCAATTGTGAATTGTGCTGCTATGAACATCCAAGTGCAGATGTCCTTTTTATATAATGTCTTTTTTTCCTTTGGGTAAATTCCCAGCAGTGGAATTGCTGGATCAAATGATAGTTCTACTTTGAGTTGGATACCACAATGACCTCACTTAACTCCGCTGAGAATGGCTTTTATCAAAAAGTCCCAAAACGACAATATTGGCATGGATGCAGAGAGATGGAAACACTCTTACGCTGCTGGTGGGACTGCAAACTAGTATAATCTCTATGGAAATTAATATGGAGATATTTTACATTAATTTAATTCTTTGTTCAGGTTTCCAAAGAGAACAGTGAAACCAAGTAAAAGACATTGGACGAGTTGCCTCAGATCATTGAAAGTCCCCTTCTCCTCTACATTTCCCTACGACCCAGGTAGGAAAACTATAATACTCACTTCTTCAAGGCCATGCAATCCAGTTCTGACCAATGAAACACAGAAGGAAGATGTACTGGGGGGAGTGAGTGGTGGTTCCTGAAGAGCACTTTTCAAGGACTAGATTTATTAATGGTTAGAATGGCATTTTAGTTTCTGTCCTTTGGGCCTTTTGCCTTCTCTTGTTTTTTCCTGTCTTGAATATATGGACAAGATTGCTGGAGAAGCAGCAGCTATTTTACCACCCTGAGGAAAAAATATATGACTATATAATATCATGGAGCAGGAAAATACAAAAAGGTAAGGTCCTTTCATTGCTGTTATGCCACTTCCAGACTGTCTGAACCTAGAATTTCATTATATGAAACAAATAAGCATTTTAGTAATTTTAGATTTTTAGTAGGTTTTTAATCAGTTGCTATAGAACTCATGTCTGATTGATAGCTTTCAACTTTTTCATTCTCATTTGAATTTTATAAAATTATATTCTGTTGTATAAATTCTTTTCTAAATATATTTTGCAATAAAACATTTATTGGTTTTAATGGCATCTGATTTTACCAAATATAACTTGTCCCATTTTTAGTTTTATTTTTATGAGCAATTTCTCACATAGTTAAATTTTCCAAGGTCAAATTTTGAACTATGTGTTATTTTAAGACTAGCTGTTGTATTTTTTCCCTCAATTTGATTGAGTCTAAATTTTTACAGGTTCATTATAATTGTTTTTATATTTGACAATAAGGATATTTCATCAGTTATATTGTTTTCAGTTTTAGTCATTGTTTCTTTGTATTAGATTGATTATTTTGAGTATTGATATTTCCTATAATCCAAATAAGTATGTTAAATAATACTCATAATGCATTTCCAGGATTTAGTTACACTCCAAATATGAAAACTAGATGTAATGGTTTTCTTTCACCTTTATTTCATTAATTGCTGGTAATTTGACATGCAATAATTATTACATAAATAATATAAATAACACACTTCATTTTACTAATGATTGTACTTCTTAAATAGAACACATGGGAGCAAACAATTCCTTTATAGCTTCTTTTATAAAAAGGAAAATAATAAATTTAGTCATGGGAGAGAAAGTAAACAAAGCAGGAAGTTCTTTATTATAATAAACACAAAAATTTATAAAACAACAGAAAATGGAACAGAAGCCAATACATCATATAAACAAAACTTTTGCAAAATATGTTCTCTTAATTTTAAATTTCAATAATCGTAAATTATTTGGAAGTATTAGCATATATTATCTTTCTTATGTTTTTGGTGAAAACAGTGTAAATGTTGAATCATAACTTTTATTCTCAAAATAGTATACTCTGTGAGAATGCAATAACTAAAAATAGAAGAAACAATATGAATGAATATCACACACAAAGTATTGAGAAAAAATGGACACAATAGAATATCTTTATAAGGACTTAATTTTTATAAAGTTTCATAACAAGCAAAGCCAATCTTTGGTGATAGAATTGAAAATGGTAGTTACCACCGGTGGAGGACAGTCAACGAAAAAGAGCATAAGGAAGCTTTTTGGGGTGGTGGACATGGTCTAAATTTTGATTTGACAAATGCACATTGACAAATGAGCAAACACATAAAAACTCACCAAATTCTACACTTACAATTAGTGCACTTTACATTCTATACTATATGTAAGTTTTACCTCTAATAAAAAAAATCAGTCACTATTTTAAAAAGTCTTTTGCTCATATCCCTGTACTTCTGTGCAAAATTTTATTTAAGCCTAAGCTTTTTATTTTATTTCAGAATTAAGGGTTTCTCATATTCATGTATCATATTCATGTTAAAACAGTCTCTAAAGATTCATGTGGAAAATAAAAACTTGCTGACACTGTATGACTAAACCAGATCAGGTGCTAAAATGTTTTTTAGAATTTTTATTCTATGTTCTATAATTCAATATAAATAGCATGCTTTTATAATGTTAAAAATAAGTTTGTCATCAAGAAAAAACTTGATGTTTAAAGGAGTCTAGAGTTAGAAAAGAGTCAATCCAGGATATGAATACAATCAAATGGTATATGGTTCTTTTAAAAGGCATATCAGAACAAATTTTAGGAGAAAGAACAGACATAAATGACACAGAGCATAGAAACTTCACCAAATAGGTAAAGAAGTGTGAAATGATAAACTGAGACACATTAAAATATTAAAGAGTTTATTTGAGCAGATAGCAATTCATGAATCAGGCAGCTCCAGACCATCAGGGGCTCAGGGCTCCACCAAAGGGGCACAGGGAGAAGACTTTTATAGGGTGAATGTGGAAGCAAGGCAAAGAAAGTAATTCACTGGCTAAAGAGAAGCAGTAGCCTTATTTGGATCATTCTAGGGGAAATTTCTAAGTTAGAGGTTAGTTGGTGATTTCTATTATAATTGCCCCAGAATATGACCTTTCACATTGAGTTGGGTTTTGATTTGCTTATATAGGAACCCAGGGCACTGGACCTGCCACAGCCTGATGGCCTCTCAGTTAATAAATTTTAACAGAAGCCTTAACTTGAGACAAAATAAGAAATTACGTAAAATATCTGGAGCAGAAATCTTGAAGAAATGGACCAGGCAAACCCATGCTTAGGGGAAAGAAAAGTTCAAAGTGAACATTTAGAGAAGAGACTTTAGATCGTATAGTTAATAACATATAATAATTTTCCTGTCTATTAATGTACATTTTGATTGTGATAGTTTATACTCTGTATGTCAGAATTAGAAGTATATTGTTTCTTTCCTCCACAAAACATTTTTTAAAGACATAGTAGAAAATAATTTCTTTTCCATTCTTTTCACCTCTAGGTGGCACCTGTGAACTGATAAAATGTGGACAGAGTAGGTTCCTCCCGGCTCCCAGGTTTTAGTTTGAAGGATAATTACTCCATCTCCTCCATCTCCAAGACCAGAGTTTTAAAGATCAGTATAGTGGAAGGAAAGGGCAATGGGCTTTAATAAGAAGACCCAGATAATGACCATATTTTATCTTTTACTGTGTTAACTTGAGCAAGTCATTTAACCTTTTTTTATAATCATCTTAATTATACCTTATTAAAATACAAATGGATGCTGTTTTCTTGAGCCAACTCCTCCCCAGTTAGAAGGTAATTTATTTGGACAGAGATAAAAATTATAGTTGCTTGAGAGAAATTGTTTCTGACAAAACTGTGTTCACTGCTACTTAACATTTTGTGCGGCAGGTGCTTCCAAATTGATTTTTTATTAAAATGAATTTTTTTCCAGAAGCAAGAAAAGTGACCAACTGGTTTTTAATTCTCAAGTACTGTCTTATTTATGATTTATGAAAAGAGATTCAGCCAGATTTTGTTACTTTAGCATCAAGATAACATTTATTGATTTATCACTAGTGCTTAAATAGGATGAGTATCTTTGAGATTTCATTATTTCATTTCCTAAATACTCTGGGAAGTATTTGGCTAGAGTCTCTAAGGAAAAGCTCCTGTATTGCCTAAAACATTCTTATTCTTATTTTCATTTATTTTATTCATGATTTTCTGTCCATCATATTTTACTCCTCAGAGTAAAGAAGCATGAACATTTATACACAGTATGCCAAGCAAAATGCAAAGTCCAATATCTAGGGAAGACTTTGTCAACTGATCAAATATCAATCCATGGACCAATTCTATCCATAATAAAGTTAAAACACCCATTCTCTAATGATATCATTATTCTACATAAAATTTTGTTTTAATGTGCTTAAAAAATAAAATTTAGGTAACCCTATGCCATTTCCCCCCAATAGTTTAGTGTTGACATTTTTTTATAGACCCTTTAAATGTAAAGGTTTTGGAAACATTGGACTTTACTTTGTGTTTAAGGATTTTCTCCACTGATATGTGCAAAGGAAACCATACTTATAATTGTGCAACTGAACTTTATACCACTTCTAAGATTGCAACTGGAATGTTAATCTCCTACATTCAAGTGTTAAACCAAATGATTTACTGATAGACTGCAAGCAGAATGTCTCACTTAAAACTTGATCCCAGTTTCTAATACAATCTTCACCAGATATAATCTTTGGGAGTTACCGGAAGCTTGTCCAGATATTAATAAAGTAGAATTTTATTTCTTACTTGCCAATTGTTTTTCTTCTAAATAATATCCTTTTGGGGGAACTTCTGGAAGAGGAGAAAGGAAGGAAGAGTGGAATGTAGGTATTCCTGGGTGACCATAAAAATATCAGCAAACTATCTCCAAAAAATTCATTCAATATTCCCCCAACCACATTTTTGATTACATGTTACATGTAAGGTTTTTTTTTTTTTCTCATTCTCTTTACCATATAGTGATTGAAGTAGAATCAACATTTCTCTGTAATCCTGACAATGTCCATAATAAATATACCTAAAATAAAGTCTTAATGATACAATTTAAATTGCCTAAATTTATGTTCATGGTGTTTATGATGTCAGAATTTATAGTTTTAATGTTTCTTATCACTTCCTTAATTGCTTCCTCAATTGCTTACTTTATTTAACATAAATACATTAGGTTTTAAAACTACCCTTTTGTTACCCTATCTTATCATTTTTGCTTTGCTTTTGCCAATTTGTAATACTTTTTCTCATTTTTCTTTATTAATATGTCTAAGTTTGAATATTGATCTTTCTAAATTCATCCCTGCAATCAAATCCTCTCTTTTCCTATTAAATTTTTGATTTTTTTTTTTTTTTTTTTTGCTTTTTGCCTTTTTCTCTCAATTGTGGGCATTTTCTTTTTTTCTTCTTCAAACTACCAAAAAGTATAATCTTTCATTTCTGTTTCTTTTTTTCTTTATATTAGACGATTTTTATTTCTTTTTATCTGTCATTAAGTACTCAGTTGTACACAATGAGCTACACTTAAAATATAACTTTAGTGAAATTAACTGTTTCAAAAGTTTACCAATTTATATACTGGGGATTCAGTCAGGAATAGATGCTTGTTTCTCTACCTGGTTGATAAATCCAGACTATAGGAAGCTACTGAAAATATTAATTCATTGTCTTCAGTTTTCTGAAATCTCTGACTAGAATAACAGATGAATTGATAAAAGTTGGTCTATGTATAAATCATGGATTTGAGACATTAAAAACATTGAATTAATTCTGATATAATTATTATACTTGAGACACACACATATATATATGATCGTAGCTTAAAACATAGACACACACACCCAAACGCACACACCCATAAATGAAGAGTCATGAAAAGTACTGAGTTTGCTGTAGGCTAACCTGATAATCTTTCCAATTGTAACTCCTTTTCCTACAAAACAGAAAGTGATTATGTATAGAGATGAGTCTTTGTTTGTTCAGTACTATAACTGTAGGTGTTTTTGATTAAAGAAATTAATTTTGTTGGATCATTAGAATTTTTCAAGCACAAGGAACTAAACATAAAAGTATTCAGAAACTTCTTAAGTTCCCTCGCTCCCAACAGGCTTTCAGAAAGCATCCCTAGTCACATTCCATCAACCAGTGGAAACACAGACCACAAATCTAAACACAGGATCTTAGAGCTGGACTATCCCAGGGCTAATTTTTTACAAATGAAAAATGCTAAGCAGAGTCATACTGAATAATTCCACAATCTTTAACCTGCCACCTTGGGGCCACATGTGGCCTTTTGGATCCTCTAGTGTGGCCTTTTGACTGAATTCAAATTTTACAGAATAAATGCTTTATTAAAAGGGGTGGCAGCAGAGAAAGATGAAGCTTTTCTTGCCTCTTGGGTGCTTAAAAAAAGAACAATCTTGCAATCAGAAGGCCACAGTTTCCCCACCTAACACAGACTACTGGTGTGGAATAGATTGAGCATAGTTTTCTAATTGTATCTTCTTATACATTTACTGCCTACTCCACGGCACCTCCCACTGTGCCATGGCTTAAAAGTGCAAAGCCAGAGACAAAGTCTAATGTTTAGCTCCCTTTCTTTGCTCTTCCCTTTGAGAATGTAGTTCTACTGCTTAACCCTGAGCCTCTGAAGCAATTTGTTTCCCATCTGGCTCTTGCCAGCTAGCAGCACTAATGCATCCCAAAAGGTTTGCCTCCTAATGGTTACAGGCTGAGATGGCCAAACGTCTTCCAATATTTATCAGTCTCCTTATAGGTGAGAACGAGATGGGCTCTTGAGACTCCAGTCTCCAAGTAATTAGAAGTAGGAGGCAGGTTTGCAAGATGGATGATTGTAACACACCAGAAATAGAATAGGCCAAAAGAATAAAAAGTAAAATCAGCACTGTGGCATACCGAGTATGCCAGTCTTTCAACCCTTGGCTGTTTACATCTGGATTGACAATCTGATCCTGCCTTAATAAATGCTTTGTGTGGCAGTGACTCTGAACACCAATCCCCAATTTTCAAATATCACTCCCCTGTTCTAGAATTATTTCCTGGATGCCTGTTTCTTGGATGAGCCTTCTGGGAGGAAACACTTCTTTTGTTTTTCCTCATGTATGTGGAATACTTACCACCTGCTTCTTCTCTCCTAATGGGAGTGCTGGCTAAGAGGATACTAAATTCATGTGGAGATAAAAAATAAGAAAGCTGGATTTATAAATGCTTCCTTGAAAATCCAATATTGTGCATTAGTGCCTTAGATGTTAATCTTAGAATTAGCCTGTAAGAATTTCTTATAAGTCTCATATGAAAAGAAATGAAATCAAAGATTATAAGGAATTATA
Organism: Mirza zaza; assembly: GCA_008750895.1. NCBI lineage: Eukaryota > Metazoa > Chordata > Mammalia > Primates > Cheirogaleidae > Mirza > Mirza zaza. Next base: position 39,229 of record VSMD01136681.1, on the reverse strand, counting down.
TAAAAACAAGCATCTGTCTGCAGGAACTTCATGAAGCACAAGCACTTTTTTTTTTACAAAGGATAAAAAAAGGAGAAAAAATAATGGGTGAAAACAGATCAATGAAGTTATTTAGGAGAAAAAAAATTTCAGTCACACATATTTCTTCTCAGGGAACAAGGATTAGAACTAATTTTATGTTATCTTCTCCATCTTATCTCTTACCACTCTTAGCTTTTACCAAAAAGACAAACAAAACAAAATAGTATTTTTCATACCCTAGATGAATTTTCAATTCTGAAACATATAAGCCTTTTATTTGTATAATTTTATGCCCTTTTTGTAAGCCGTTCCTCACCGAGGATGCACTGCTCTGTACTTTTATTCCTATTAAATCTTATTTATTTTTTAAAGCTCAGTTCAGATGTTCTGTTTGATTCTTTACTTGACATCCATTTAAAAAATGAAATAATTCTTTTCATGACTGATAAATCACTATTATAGCACAGATGATGTTAGAACATACTAATTTGGTAGTGAGGCTGTATTCATAACGTTCATGAGAGCTCAGTGAAGACATGGATAATGTATTACTAATATTTGCACATTCTTTGCAAAATTTGGCAAGAGAAAGCAATACCGACTTTCAAATAAATGAACAAAGAATAAAAAGAACAGAGAGGGAAACGTGTACATTCCTGCATTGCTCTTCACTTTTGTTTTCTATTCTGTGGAGAAGCCATCTGAATGTGAAAAGAAGAGAGAACAAGCATAGATCATTAGAAATGTAGAACACTTAGATGGAAGTTGACTCATCAAGCCTCTTCATTTTACAGTTGAGAAAAAAAAAGCACAGAATGGATAAGTGTAAATAAAAATTATCCTAATTATCCATCCAGCTACATAATGTCTAATTCTTTAACTTGGGTGATTCCTTTATCCAAAAAATATTAAATATTTACACTATGAAATGGGTCCTGGAGATAGGAATATGAGTAAGATTAATCTTGTCTAATTATGTTAATCGTGGAGTGGGGTGAATGACCACAGTGTCCTAGCAGTTAGCACAGCATAGGCTGAAGAGTCCTATGTATTATGTCCTATGTATTATGTAGAGGCAACACTCTTGGTCAAACAGGTGTCTACTGGTTACTTGAGAAGACTACTAATCCTGATCTCTAGGAGTCGAGGTTAACTATGTGCTGGCTTCTCTTGGCTACTTTTAACAAAATAAGAAAAAAATTACAAGAAAAAAATTACAAGTGTAAGCAAGAACTTACAATTTTTTAAGTGAAGAGTATATAGAAAGGAGAATGTCCAGAGAGCATGAGCCTTACAGGGATAGAAAAGCCAACTGCATCAAGGCCCCAGATAGTAAAAGATAAGACTCAAAAAGCCCCCAAGACTTCTTAATTAAGCAAGTGGCAGCCATGTAGCAAAAAATCAGGCTTTCTTATCTACTATCTCGAATGACTTCAATGTGGTAGCCATTAAATTAAGAAGAAAAATCCATAGGTGCTAAGAAATCAAGAACAATATCAGGCTTGGTGATTGTACCTAGGAAAGAACTTTGGAGATGTTTACTAGCATATGGGACTTCTGGAAACAATACACAGGGAGCAATACCTGTTTTTGAGGGAATTGTATAATATTGGAAAGAAACGTTGACCTTGGACTAAAGAAGCTTTTCATTGTTCAGTCTTTAAAACAATCTTCAGTACCACCCAAACTTTAACCAGGAAAAGGGCTAAAAAAAGCAACAAGGAATATAGACCCCCAAGGCTAACCCAAACTAGAGTCATAGAAGATAAGTACAAGAGAAAAAAAGAATAGAGTATGGAGTCAGGTATAACAGATGAGAATTATCTGCTAGGAAATCTCTAGGCCTGCTGAAGCTGTCCTCGTCCCTTCCCTTTCAGAGACATGATTGATAAGCAATCTATATTTTTCAAAAGCTGCTCAAGTTGTCATAGAACATTTTCTGTTGCATACAATCCTAGGAATCTTAACCATTAAAGTTGATGCAAAAGTAATTGGGGTTTCAGATCATAAATCTTAAATCATAACTAGGATCAAACACATTGTTATTAATCAAAATAGGAACCATTGCAATCAACACATTTTTGCCAATAAGAAATAAGTTTGTTTATTTCTATAGCATAAAAATCCATGCTTCAGGATTCAATGAAGTCTTAGAAAGCATTTTCTGCATCCTGCTGTTTGTCGAAATGTTTTTCCCTGCAAAAATTTGTTGAGATGCTTGAAGAAGTAGTAGTTGGTTGGCGAGAGGTCAAGTGAATATGGCAGATGGGGCAAAACTTCATAGCCCAATTCATTCAATTTTTGAAGCGTTAGTTGTGTCCCATATGATCAGGTGTTGTCATGGACAAGAATTAGGCCCTTTCTGTTGAAAAATGCCAGCTGCAGGATTTGCAGCTCTTGGTGCGTCTCATCAATTTGCCGAGCATATTTCTCAGATGGAATGGTTTCGTGGGGATTCAGAAAGCTATAGTGGATCAGACCAGCCGTAGACCACCAAACAGTGACCATGACCTTTTTTTGGTGCACTTTGGCTTTGGGAAGTGCTTTGGAGCTTCTTCTCAGTCCAACCACTGAGCTGGTCATCACTGGTTGTTGTATAAAATCCATTTTTTGTGGCACATCACAATCCTACCGAGAAATGGTTCATTGTTGTGTACAAAAAGAGAAGACAACACTTCAAAATGACAATTTATTTGATGTTCAGTCAGCTCATGAGGCATCTACTTATAGAACATTTTCACCTTTTTGCTTCAAATACCAAAAACCATAGAATGGTCGACATTGAGTTCTTTGGCAACTTCTTGTCTAGTTGTAAGAGGATCAGCTTCGATGATGGCTCTCAATTGGTCATTGAGAGCTTCTGATGGCCGGCCACTGTGCTCCTCATCTTCAAGGCCCCCACGTCCTTTGCAAAACTTCTTGAACCACCACTACACTGTATGTTTGTTAGCAGTTCCTGGGCCACATGGGTTGTTGATGTTGCGAGTTGTCTCTGCTGCTTTATGACCCATTTTGAACTCAAATAAGAAAATTGCTCGAATTTGCTTTTTGTCTAACATCATTTCCATAGTCTAAAATAAATATAAAATAAATAGCAAGTAATAAGTCATTAGCAAAAAAACATAAAGTGAGAAATGTGCATTTAAATGATATATAACATAACCACATTTATTTAAGAATACATTCCAATATCAAACAACAAATTCCAACAATGCTAAAACCACAATTATGTTTGCAGCAACCTAATAATGAGGCCTAGATAATATAGATTGAGTCTGACACTCACAGTTGGCAGACAGAGGTGGAATGAGTTTCAGAACTATTTACTTGAACTTGATTAAATGTAAGAGAAGGAAGGGTCATGAGCAACTACCAGTTTCTAGCTTGAGTAACTGGAACATCAACTTAAAGACTACAAGAGGCTTTCAAAATAGTGAGTTTAAATGTCTTTGAGGTATCAAGATGAGATATACAGAAGCAGCTGAAGAAAGGAGTCTTGTGATGGTTAATTATATGTGTCAACTTGACTGGGCTAAGGGATGCCCAAATAGCTGATAAAAACATTGTTTTGGGGAGTGTCTGTGAGGGTGTTTCCAAAAGAGATTAGCAATTGAATCAGGAGACTGAATTAAGAAGATCCGCTCTCACCAATGTGAGTGGACATTATCTAATCTGTTGAAGGCCCAGATAGAACCAAAAGGCAGAGGGAGGTTAAATTTTCTCTCTCTTTTTTGAACCAGGACATCCATCTTCTCCTGCCCATAGGCATTGGAGCTCCTGGTTTTCATGCCTTTGAAGTCTAAGATTTACACCATTAGCTCACCTGGTTCTCAAGCCTTCAGATATAATTACACCACTTGGGTTTCCTGGTTCTCTGGCTTGTAGACTGCAAGCTGTGGGACTTCTCAGCCTCCATAATTATGCAAGCCAATTTCCTCTTCTGTATCTATATGCATCCCATTGGTTTTGTTTCTCTGGAGAACCCTCCCTAATACAAGTCTGTTGTCCAGGAAAGAAGACTGAGCTAAAGATTTCAGAGTCAGGAAGGCAGGAATTAAACTAGTATACAATATCTCTAGGGATAAGCTTGTAGAATTAGAACAAGAGGCAAAAATAGCTTTTTTTGGTATTTACCTATATCTAAGGGATAGAAAAAGAATTCACAAAAGGGAAGATGCAATTTCCCTACTTCATACTGCAATTAACTTATTACTTATAAAGGTAAATTAGATTGGTTTATGGTAAACATCAGAAAAAATGTGATAACATATTGAGAGGGAAATAAAGGCAAAGCAAATGTGGATATAAGAGAATGAGACCAAATGGGGACATAAGGTAGTCCCTGAGGAAAGGAGAGAAAACGGGAAAAACAGAGGGAAAGTATGAGAGAAGCATTCACATTGAATCAGATAGTGCTTTCAAAAAGGCAAAAGAAAAAACGGCTAAGTATTTCAAACAGAACCAAGGTGAGTCAGGTGGATATCATAGATGTCAGGTGTGAAGCATGGCCAATGGATAAACAGTAAAAAAATTAGAAATATATGCTGCCTTACAGCATACAGAATTGATATAATCCACTCATTTATTGATATAATCTACTTTATAAGTGATCAGCAATCTTTACATGAAATCATTCTATTAATCAGTTTTCTTGAAATTATTTAAATATAGAATACTAATTAATAATATTCTTTTAAAATAACTATTATTTGCTGAGGACTAACTCTGCTAAACATTTTACATGTATCATCTTCCATAATCCTCATAAAAATTTGATGAAGAAGACTATCACTAGTGCCAATTGAGGAAATGTTGGTTCATGGATAGGACTTAGGTCTAATTTGCTGCAAATTTTACCAACTACTCTATGCTGTTCTTTTACGGCAGGTCTGAAAAAAGTGTTCTTTCATCCCTCACGATGTACTATTAATATTATTAGCACATTGCACCATTAGCTATTAAAGGTAGAAAGACTATTTAAGTGTGCACTTGAATAAAACAATGAGGAATAATAAAATATGAAAACACATTTACTGCACTCGAATTGTGATATACTCATTGTTCTGGGCTTCTTCTTGGCCAATTATTGCATTCATTTACATGGGACTCCTGGTTGTGTATATGAATGTGCAAGTTCACATGCATGTTTCAAACAAATAAGAAAGATTGGTGTAGTTGCACAGGAAAACCTGAGTGAATATGTAATTATAAATTCAGGAGGCTAGATCCAAAGTCAATCCAGATAACCCATGCCATGAATATGCCATAAAGCTTTCCTAAAGGTATTGTGACCAAAATTAAATGCACTGAACTTGCTGTCATGTGCATTTTTAGTGTATTCTAGAATTAATAGTCACTTCTCAACAACTACAACAAAAAATTGGTGTATCTGAGGCTCATGAAGAAAAAGGTCCGTTTTATAACACTGACAAAGAGAGTAAGTATATGTCCTTAAGTAACAAATTCATATTGTCTTTGTACTTTTGAAACTATTATGCTGAAAATTTTCCCCTTGGAAATACTGCCAAATTACTTTTTCGTTCTAATTATAAAAAGAATGATCTTCTGATTGGTGTAATTCTAAGAGAAATTACTGATAATTTGTTTATGCTTAATTTGTACATGCCTTCTGCTATTTAAAAGCCGTTTGACTTCAAACATCATACTGAAGCTTTATATAATTGTTTCTACAAGGGAAAATGGGAACAATGAAATATTTCAGCATAGAATAAATGTTGCAGCAAAAGTACTTAGTTGAGTAACTGACATGCAATAAGCACTCCACTCATTAATTAGGCCTCTCTTTATACTTTATTGATTAATCTCTCTATATAAATACACACATATATATGTATACATATATATATCAAGATCTATGTATTCTTGATATATAGGGATATTTCTAACATATATATATATATACACGCTCTTGATATTGACTTATTATACATTTACAACTGGTATTTAAAAATGTTATCTATACTTTAAAATACTTAGGGTTGTCTAATACAAATCTAAGCTGGTAATCAATTTGAATAAATTATTTCATTTAAGAAGATTATTTTGTCTATATTTTAAGGTTACAGTTGTTTATAAAGCATGTTTCTATGCATTCATTTATTTGCTCATACACTTATTCAATTCATATTCATCAGGTACTTACTATGTATCAGGTATTGTGATAGACACTATGGAGAATGGAAAATTAATTGGACAAAGTTCCTTCCCACAAGCAATTTAAAATATGGTAAGATATATATTTTATGGAAAATATGTATATGATCTAAGATGGAAAGTAAAAACTGTTGAGATAAAAATGTTACAGAAAAAACAAAATGCTACAGGAGCTCAGAGGAAGCACACATATAATACATGCTGTAGAGACCTTAGCAGCTATTTTGAAAAAGTAAATATTTGAGGTGTCGTTTTGAAGGGTGAATGGAAATTTGTGAGGAAATGATAAGAGGTACCATCTTGTCCATCCATATTCAGAGGGAAAATTATAGTTTCCGAAATGTTAACATAAGTAAATTATTTAAGAGATTTGTTTCTCCTATGTTTCAGTAACTCAAATTCAAGAAGAATAAAAATCCTGAGTAGAAAGCTCTTATAAAATACCAATAAAGTTGAAATTTAATTTTCAGGTTCATAAGGGTATATGAAATATGAGATGTGGCTCATTCATGTATCATTGCTTAGAGTGGCATATCTCTCAACACTTTTAGCTGCAAAATATCAATATAACTGAAGGCAAATGCAAATACTCTATTAATTCTATAGAAATACATTTGTCTCTGGGAAAATGAAATACGTGTACAACCTTTCAGACAGACTTGTTAATATTTTGGAGTGGGCCTGTTACCCACTTTTCCCATAGGGAAGCTGGGTCTCTGGCCTTCTTATATACAGCACATATATTTCACATCATGCTCTCCAAAGGACAGTATCTGAGACAGAGGCAGGCCAGATGGACCACCTACAATACATCCATTCCCATCTCTATGCACCTGTAGAGGGCCTCAAGGAGATGGCTGCAAGGCACTAGCAATTATGAGAAATGTGCATAAACTCTTCCTTTTCATTTCAAGTTGGGCAGAACCAGCATGTGGATATGGCATATTGGATCACTACCCAAGGAGACTTCGTCCATTAGAGCATTTGGGAAAAAGAATCAAACACTTTTTCCAGCAGCTGACCTCTAAAATACACTTCAAGTCAGCATTTTTATAATGATTAGCACTATTGTGGAACACTGCATATGTGCCCTTTCCACTTGGCTTTGCAGTTCAGTCATGCTTCTTGCTAAGTTCTTTTTATAATTCTTGCCTGCAGCCTATCTGCTTGCTTGATGCTGTTTTTAACAATAGTATTGCAGATCTCATTTATTAACACAGCTATTGATGTTTGTTTTAAAAAGGCATTACCAGTTTTAAAAGGTTGGGATATTGGATAGATCTCAAAAACAAAATGTTGAATAAAATCATTATAGAATGATATATACAATTTATGTATTTTTTTTCAAAACATGAGAAAATATAACTTATTTATGGTCACCTGTAGTATATGTAAGAGTATGAAAGCTATCTTAAGAGGAAGCCCACTCTATTTTTAACAGTGGTAGTCAGAAGATTGGAGGGTATGGAGACAAAGTAAAATTTGGAAATAAGGGATAAATGAAATTTCAACTTATATAAATACATATTTATATCAGTTTAAAATTTAGAATTTTATTTAAAGATATGAAGCAAATATATAATGCTTATAATTGCTAATTATGGTGGAGAGTAGCTAAGTGTATATTTTTTCTTACGCTTTTCTGTAATTTTAATATATCAAAGAAATATTAATTTTAAAAACCATTTGAGGTACTCATAGTTGAGGAATGTAATTTTGCTAGATTTGGTTGTCCCTCTTTGTTTAATTATCTAAAGCAACATGCTTATAGAGGCAGAGATGTCTAACAAGCTCTGAGTGCTAAAGTTACTTAAAAGAAATAAAGTATTTTGCTATTCATATAACAGAAGACCAGAGAATATGCTCAAATTATAAAAGAAAAGAGTCTTATCTAGCCCAAACATAGTTTTCCTATGATCATGCCTGCTATGCTTACTATATGGACAAAATTAAATTTTTATATAAATTTTACCATTAAACATCCTATTTTGCTGAGGTCTAAATAAAGAGTAGGTACAGTAGGAATAATATTAAAATAATCTTGATGGAAAAGCATGGTATAAGGGTTATTAGATGAAGGAGTTCTTAAAATTTTGGACAGAATTCCCCTTCCTGTCTCCCAAAGTCAAAGTTTTTATGGAATAAAAATGAATGTAACAGAATTCTGTGGATCCTAACTAGGCATTCTCAAATAAAGAATTTTCTGAAAACAGATTTATGGGTTGATAGCTCAGTGATGTATTTCATTGTCATTCCTGAGGGATCAGCTCTTTAAAAACTTAACAACTCTCACAAAAATCTCAGTAGAAAAAGTATTGTAAGACACTTTATCTTCAGGCACAAAGTAACTATTTCAGACTTTAAAAAAGGATGATTTTGTCGAACTGAGTGCAAATAACATAGATCAGTACAGATTTACTACTTCGAAAACACTGAGCACCAGAGATAGGGCATCATTCCTGCCCTTCTTATCAGTAGCAGCTGTCACACTCAGCAAACTGGTTTCAAATTCATGTCTCAGACTGAGCCCAACGTAGACTACGTGAGGGGAGGGGAAGGTTCCTTTCTTGGTGCTCTTTTTTTTTTTTTCTTTTCAGTGCTCCCTGACTTCGCCTTAGACATCCTCAACATTTTCTGTCTTCCTCTAAGTACCACAAAACTACTGAATAACAAGCGTTGAAGACTTGGTAATTTATTAATCAATCTAGACCCATTTGCATTTAGAAAGGACTGATGTCTTCTCTCTTCTGCTCTGATAAATATATCTGAGACACAGACATCTGGAAGGAGCCCCAAGACGTGTGAGACGTGGTGCAGTCTGCACTTGATCCTCAGACTAAACCACATCCCTACAAGCCTCAAGGTGTCTCCTTTGGCCCCTCTGACTTTGGTCACCATGGTGTCTCCATGCCAGGAGGCAAGATGGTGTGGTGGTTACAATCAGACTCAGGAGCCAGATCATCTGAGTTTGCAAGGTGAGCGTCGTCATTAATTACCTGGTGCCCCTGGAAAATTGTTAAATTCCTCTGTCACTCTTTCCTCACCACTATATATCTGTAGATAATGGCAGTACCTAACCGAAAAGGGTCAATATGTACCAACCATTCAGCACAGTGCTTAAGCATCATTATTAGTAGTGAAGTGCTACCTCAGATGATTCTGAGCTAAATCAGAGCGAAGCAGGAAACACTTCACTTAGAACTTTGGGAGAATTAATCCTAAGTAAAGGACAGGGGTCTTGGGGAAAGTCCTGGAATCTGGTGATCCAAACTGCTTGCTCTTCTTCCCACCGCGCTTCCCAGCCAGATCCAGGGGCTAACATGCCAGGGGCCCCAAAGCCGGTCACTTTCTCCCCTCACTGCGTATTTCTCATATATCCTCCTCATTCTGCCTAACGCCTGGCTCTGCATTGGGTTCCAGTGCTCCTGTAATTCCTGGCAGGCCTCAATAGCGGGCTCCTGGCACTGGTGAGCTAGACCTTCCGAATAAACATCAACCTTCCTCTGGTTTCTCAGTGCCTCACGCTAAGTGAAAGTACAACTGCATGAACACACATACGCAAATGAAACTCGAATTGTAAAAGATAATAAATATATGGAGAATGTTTTTGACTCTTTCAGTTATGCAATATATATATTCTGCCTGTAAATTATACATTCCTTGCCTTTTAATTCACTTACCCATCTGCCTCTTTAACTCCTTCTCATTGTTACAATCGGACTTGGACTCATTTCCTCTCTGACTTGCTCTTGGTGTTTCCATAGCATTTGGCAAATCTGCCATCGTGGCTTTACCATGGACAACATGGAATGACCCACACAATTTTACCTGAGCCCCGTGTTTCTGGAAATCGGAAATAGGTAAAGAAATCCCCCTACCCTTTGCATTCTGGAAAACAACTTACTACAAAGAACCACCCCTACCTATACGACACAGATAAGACTCCAGGAGATACCTCTTGTTAATCTAGGATGGGGTTAGACACATACCCTCCAAGCTCCCATTCTTTGTGTCATAAATAATAAGCTCCACTATTGTCCACACTGGTCAACCAGAACAAAATGTCCCCTAACTTGACTTACCCAAACTTTGATCAGGATTTTCTTTTTACACTATGCCTTGGAACTGTGGCCCAGCCTAGAGCTATGGGACACAGAATAGGATAGCCCTTACAGGCTTCTACAGAAAGAATCACTGACTTTAGGGGAAAACCATCAACTTTGCAATCATATCACCTCATTCCACTCTTCTGTGCATGGTTCTTTCTCTTCACTGTAAACCAGAACCCCTTTTGCTTGACCTTGCAGATCTTACAGTCAGAGAACCCTCCTCATTGTAACAGTTTCCCTCCTTATTACACTATCCTCCTCCCCTTATTAAAATAATATTTTCATAAAGGCTCTCCTTACTTGATTGCAGATTGACATAACCTCTTATTTTAATTTTGTTTCATTTTGTATATTCTTTACTATATTATAAACTCTGTGAGTACAGGGACAATGTCTCTTTGATTCACAATTACTTTATGAGAGTCTATCACAATGTTGCATCATAAAAGTACTCAATAACTTATTATTGAGTAGTATTTGGCTTTGACCTCAAAAATATAATGCTTTAATTCAATGGTATATTTTTTATTCTGAAATAGAAACTCACAACTTAAAACAGCAATCAACTAGAGAAATAATAATTTCAAAATGTAAAAATCATAGTGCATTTTGTGGTAGTACCATATACAACTTGATAAACTGAAGCTGTTACAAAAAATATTTCTATAGCTAAAAATGAAAATAATTTTTGGTTAATTACATTTGAGAAGAAAAGTAATTAAGCTCTCAAAAAAATTTTCTGTTAAGTACATCTACCAACATGATGAGACATTTGTTTCCCACGTAGCAAGAACTATTAGGATACACTTGTAAAACGAAAATGATGATTTTGCATGGCCAAAGTGGTTTCACACAGTATATGTGAGGTATAATATATTATGAGGTATATTTTAAATGTAACCTAAGATTCTATAGTGCAAAAGCTAATAACTTTTTATGATTTCATAAGAATATATCCTAATTGAGAGCGACACCATTTAGGTAAATTGACTTACTCTGGTGAGACAAAGTTGCAAATTCTCATGTCTTCTTAACCTTGGTTATTTTCCTAAATCCTCCCCCACATTTACTTACACAACTCTATGTTTAGTACTGTCTTGGCAAAGTTTATAGCATCTTCAAATTAAATCTTGGTAATCTGTCTTAGCTGCCTCCTCTAACACTCATTCTGTCCTCTCCAACTATGCTTCATGCCAACTTGTGCTTTTCCAGGATGCTACAATACTGCACAGTTTGACCTTGACTGCCAGCACATTTCAAATACCTGCAATCCAGGGTGCATTTTAGAAACTCAAATCAAGATATTTTCATCACATTTGATAAAAAGTAAAAAAAAAAATTAGAATGTAGTAAATAACTGTTTAAATATTTGTATTAAATCAAGAGGAGTCTACATTTACAAAAGAATGCTGTTTTTAACAACTTGCGATGCCTTTGTTTCTAGACACCTTTACAGACTTGGTGATGTCTGTTTAAGATTTTGAGATATAATACATAAATTCTAACATAGTAGCCATTAATCATGGATGGCAGGTAAGTCTCACACACTGTGCCAACTATGATGAATTAGCAGGGGCTGCCCAGTGTACCATGTTAGACAGGTTTAGAAGACCATGTCTGAACTTAGAAGGTAAGTTGTCATGACTGATTAGTCATAACTACAACGTTCATGAGAGGTAAAAGTGGCAAATGTAATAAAAAACATAATAAATTGTATTCCTCTGGACTAGACTAAAATCTAAATTTACACTATTGTGTTTGCATACAAGAAAAAGGTAAGTCAATTTGCAAAAGAGTATACTATGTAAATACATGTGTGTGTAGTATATATTAAGTAAGTAAATACTAGTGGGGAACATCTTAATCTTTGACCAAGATTGCTTTACATTAGTCATTGCATCACTGTCCAACAGATCAAGTCAAAGGCAGCTCCTCTTTTTCATTTAATTGATTTACGTATCAGGATTAGAAGTACATACTGAAAAATAATGGAAAACTCTTGATATTTTTAAAACGATAGCATAGGCATAAATACCACCCAGTATTACTTGATTAATCTTTAGGTAACATCCCTTCTCCAATAGAGCTGCAAAACAGAAACATATTAATAGTAGTGACAGTGAAAAAAATCCCACTGCAAAATTAATCTTGGGGTTTGATTTTAAATTTTTTGTTACTACTTGTAGAGATAAAACAAGAGATAGAAAATCTTGGGGAAAATTTTTCATTTAAAGCAAACATCTGACTTCTATTTCTGACAAATTGTACATGATAAAATTTGAACAACTTTCAATAAATCTACTTTGAAACAATATAAAGTATTTTTAAACTGTTAAATGATTGTATATATGGCAAGCATTTGCAGAAACCGCAAAAGCTAGTAATTAAATACATAAAATGGAAATCCTGAGGAGACAGCAAGTGGCGGGGATCGTTTTCTCTGAGGGGTCGAATGATTGTGACATTGAGCTCCCCTTTTGTCTGGTTCTTTGGAACAAGCGAGTCACATTAGAAAGCCTAGAACCCACTCATGGAAATGCAGATAAAAGACTGTATCTGAACAAACATGAGCCTCCTAAGAGTTACAGCCTTATTTTAAAAGTGAGTATACACAGTAAGTAAAAACCAAAACACACACACACACACACACGCCCGCGCGGTCGACATGCCCTGGTCTTGGTGCTGAATGCAAAACAAAAATAAAATCTTGCTGAGACTTTTTCAATGACAAGTTGACATTCACATGAATTTTTTACACACGAAGACAAAGCGAATTCAAGCTAAAAAAGTACTTCTGGAATGGTGGCGCAAAAACCTCTGAAAGTCTGTCCCTCCAAAAAAAAAAAAAAAAAAACCAATAAGAACACTGGAATAAAATTGCCGTAACAACTTTTATTAGCTCAGGAAAGTAACTGAAGTCTTGCAAAAATCCAAGGAGAATTTATTGAAGAAAAATGGCTAAATGTCACTGACCACTAAACTAACTGAGCAGAGACTTCAGTGGCTGCACATGATAAAAAAAAATGCAGACTTTATATAAATAACCCCAAAAAAGTCACTAAGCAAAGAAACACCAGCATCAGAAACAGCAATAGTCAGTAAGAACAAACTCTAATTTGGGGAGAGGCAAATTAAATTTGACTGTGCTTAGGAATATATTGTTGTTTCTCTGTCTTGGGCAAGAGAGGAATATGCAGTTTTGAAAAAGATAGAAGAAGAATTGTGTCTAAGCTCTCACCAGAAGAAAGGGGCCTCCCTTTTCAAATTATGCTAATGTGTCTTGAAGACCTTCAGAAAATGTGGTTTTCTCTCTATAGCCCAGAATTTGCTAGAAGAAACCAAAACAGTCCAGACTGTGCCATGAGGGGTCCACAAATGCAGCAAAAGGGCCTACTGTGAAGGCTGGCCCATTAAGAAGTGAATATGAAGTAAATCCTAGCTTTCCACAGAAGAAGAAATCCAAACTAAAAGAAATAATGAAATGCAGAAAGAGTCTTACTAACAGTGGGCATAAGAAGGAAGTCATTGTCTAGGATGGACAATTTGGCAAACTAAAGCTCTTCTCATTCCCAGGTTTTTGTACTAGTTGTAGCCAAACTTGATCCACAATGTTTCATAGAGATCTCAAGAAGCAAAATATCTTATTTCTTCATGAAAAGGGCACGCTTATACACATTTTTCATCTCAGTAAAGGACTCACTATTTCAGGAGGAAAAGTAGCATCTATCTTTGTTCTATATATCCAGACTGAGTTATAGATTGGAGAAGGAGCGAATGTTGGTAATAAAATAATCTTATTAATAAAAAATAGATAATCTTACTAATGTGGTTGAAAACTTTATCAACTACTTTACTTAATTAAAAGACTTAATAATGGCACAAAACACTTATGATTAGTTTTCTAATTCTTTCAATAAAACAAGAATCACTCTTACCCAAAAGATCAAGCCCATTCTGATGTCAGGATGCAGACAAGAATTAATTTAGCCTCTTTTTAAAGATAATAGTATCCTTTTAAAACTCAAATGAAGATCCAGAAAATATAGTCTTCATAAAGCCAATTACCCAGTTCTGAAACCATGGTTCAACTTGTTTCCTGATTATTAAAATAGAACGACGGTAGCATTTGGAAAATCACAAGCTTAGATGAGGAGTTTTGATGACTCACAAACAGCTCACCTAAAATATTTAACTTGATTACATTATAGATTTATTCATAAAAAAGCTATAAGTTTCAGCTGAACTGTTCACAAAGACCTAAGTGAACTCATGGTTATGCCAACTCACACTTTTTGTTTTACCTTTTATTTTAACACCACAATATAAATAATAAGTAGGTACATATGAAAAGTATTTTGTTTGTTGCCAGAAAGGATTACTTTTGGAGAGTTTAAATTTGCAGCGAGAATATCAGTTGATAAACATGCCCTGGTAAATAAAAACCTTTTTTGTTTTTTAATTAAATATAAACAGGAAAACAAAGAATAAAAATCCACCATCGTCACTTCCTTAAAGCTGCTGGCAGGATTTATTTCTAACACCAAGTGGAAACTGGGCATGAATCTAATCCACCATGAAAACATAAACACAATGTCCATGCTAGGCCAATAATGTTGTTGGAAGTAGTGTTTGATATTTCTGATTCACTTCAAAGTACAGGCTCTTGAACATGAAACTACAGAAGCTCATAAGGGTAGAAGCCTCTCTCCTGTCACTGTGACAAAGTAGAGTTGGGGATACCAATACAGATAGGTCAATAATCTTGTTCAAACAGTGTTTTTCTTTTAAGTGTCTATAGTATTCCTTTTCATTAGTCAATTTTAGAAATGTTTTACATGCCTTTTATTTTGTAAACTAGGAAATTAGTGATTTACTGAAAACTGCATAAAAGAAGAGAGGAATGTTTATGGATCATTCATAGATGAAAGGAAGCTTCCATTTTTTTAAATATTTTAAATTAAAGTCAAGTGATTTATCACTGGCTTTTCTAACATACTCATATGAGCTTTAGTGTCTCTTTATGATGGATGGTAACCTCCAATTAATATCTCTAAAAATATCAAACTCCTCAAAATGTATTCTTTGGAAGGGATAAATTAATGAATTACTATTTTCAGAGGTAACAATGACACTTGATTTTCTCTTCCAGACACAGAGTACATTGAGAATGGACCACTTGAGTGTGAAAAGGAAAATATCCAGGTTTAATTTCTACGTTATAATCTCCATTTCATCAAAAAACTCTATGAACAGTGTATCCATACTATACAGCTACCTGAACTGTGAAGAGGCTACCTCACTACGAATTTTCCTTTCTAAAAGACTGGAGTGTTTAGAGCTGATGGTTAAGAAAACATGAAACATATTTTTTAAGATTAGGATTGCATGAGGATGTGAGTCTACCAAGACCTGGATATCCTTGTCTTAAAATTATGGTGGTGATTTTCCCACATGTATATGGATAATCATGAACTTCCTCGGTCGTCTTTGACCTCCTCTACTCCGTAATATTGTCCCCTAAATTGCTCAGCTGCTTTCTCCCAGAACAAGCTACAGCCAATAACTAAGCCCTTTCCATAATCTATTGATCCTAACACATTTTTCCTGAACTTCACTCACTTATATGCTTAGTCTCTCTTTATCCAGCTGAGATTACATAAATTCTCCCTACATGAACTTCTTGCATTCCCCCTTAACTTCCTTTCCCATCTGTCTTGGTAATTCTGTAATGTCCCAGTCTCCAACTTCTCTGTACCTTCAGAACCTAGGGTGACTTGTTCTATTGTTTATTCACAACCACTAAGCCCACGTGGGCCCTCACTGTTGCCAAATTTCTCCACTCTTCCATTTTACCATTAAAACTGATTCACATATCCATAAAGCAGGCATGCATATAAAATCATGTGCTTACATCAACCAAGAATTTCTTTTGGATTTGTTAACATGTAGCCAAAATATCGCAGTGGATAAATGATGTTACTTTTTTCTTAATACTACACAGAAAAGAACAAAAACTTCCATTACCACTTCTATAAAGCTGATGTAGGATTTAAAACCAACATAAAGTTGAATGTGGCTTTGGACCTGAAACCCTTTAAAAACATAAAGACAACATGGTCAGACTATGTCAATAATATTTTCTGCCATAGTCCTTGGTATTTCAGATTCTGCCTCCAGGGTCCTACCACATAGTCTTTGTCGATTTACCCCACTGCTCTCTGAGATGATGACATCATCACACCTCTTTCCTCCTCTAGTACTTTCTTCCATATTCTCACTTCCAGCTGATGACATTAGTTCCTTGTTCATGGAGAAAATGTGAGCAGTCTAGAGAAAAAGCTTCCCCAGGCTGCTTCCAGCACACTTCCTATATACTCTGTCCCCTGTTGCACACATGCACTTTGTTCTGCATCACGCTTGCAGGGACAAGCCATCTATGGGTCTGCCCAAAACCAAAGTTTCCACTTGGCCCCTGGACCCCATCAACCTACCCTCACCTTCTTAAGGACATCACTGCAGAAATTCTCCTCTCCTGCATCATCTTTTCCCTCTCCGTTAAATCACTTCCATCAACTTAATAACAAAAATGGCAAGCATTTTTAAATTGCTTACTATATTGCAGGCACTGCTGCACAATAATTTAATCCTTATAACAACTCACAGACAAATATAACTTTATTACCATCCACCTTTTACAGATGAGAAACCTGGATCACAAAGAGGGTAATGTACTCAACAAAGCAGTAGAGATAATAGGCTGTGTAGAATTACTATCTAACATTTGTCTCACTGTTAATACAAGTATATGCTTTATATATCACAGTCAGGAAGAAAAATTAAAAATAAGGGAATCACCTTGATTGGTTCCTGTCCTCACAATAATAAATTCTTGACATGCTGATATTTGAAGACTGTCACATTGTTGACAAATATGAATATGATAAACATTCAAAAAAATTGAAGGTTTTCAACTGTGAGTAGATGAATACTCACTAAACAATCTGATTAATTTTACGTTTTTTCTTTGTCGCATTGTATATTTGACAAATCTTTCATTCTGAAGTCTGATTCCTTTGCATTCTTTGCAACTATTGTCTTTTTATGAATGCACTTGCCTCAGAGTCACCTTTGACAATCATTCGTGAACTTTCCATTAAGTTATAATCCACCTGTGTTTGGTCATCCAAGCAAGGTAAACATGTAGCCTGGTGGCATATTTTGTCTGGACCTGGATCAGCTGGCTTCTCAGTTTAATTTCACTTGACTCCTTTGGCAAATCTCACGCATGATGAGTGAGCTATTTGGCTCTGTTCATAACTGTTTTATGCCCAAATCTGTCTCTGGTGACAACAGTAGTGAAATCTGATTTTGAATTATACAGTTGACATGTGGTAGATGGCAGAAATTGGGTCTCTATCAGGGTGGCAGCTGGCAAGAAGTACAGAATCTGTTTCCTTATTAGTCTTTATTTGATTTGTCTATCTGTGTTTGTCTTGAAGATTCTGATATTTCCTGCCATGAAAACCAAGCATTAAAATATTTTTGTTATTTTTCTAACCATTGGGGGAATTCTTTCTGGCATATGATTTATGTTTATAGCAATATCAATTTCTCTATCAAAGAAAGCTTTTGAACAAAAAGAAACTAAATCTCTATCATACATTGGTCGACCTTTGTCAATTGATATGCAAATACTTCCAATGATGGAATGACTCCAAATTAATGTCTCTTCAGGACTCTTTAAGTAAAGCTAAAGAAAGGAGATTACTGTTTTAAAGAGAATAAAAGAAAAAATTAAAAAGCCTACACTGGTAAATACAAAAGACAATCACAAAATTACTTAGAATTTCAACAATGATGTTTTTCAAAACATGTAATGGGTTTAATTTATGTCGTTGTGTCTTTAAATGACTAAAAATTCTTAATAGATACTGGCATCTGCATTTCTACAACTTCATCAAAAATGGTTTCTCCAACTAGGAGAAGAATTAATAAAACTTCATATATTCCAAACATAAAAATATATTTAGAAAATAAATCTGTACCTATTGTCTAAATATGAGGTGAGTTAATAAACCAAATTATATGATCTCTTAAAATATCTAATGAAGTGGTACTACTACTTCTGGCTATAATGGAGTAACTGATAGGAATTTACCCTCTTAGCATTAAAAAACAACTAAAAATAGATAAAATTGATAAAACAACTCTTTTCAGAAATTGACTAAAGGACATAGAATTGTGGTCCATGAAAGAAGGGATACAAATGAGGTGAGCCTCACAATCACCCTTTCAGTCTGAACGCACTTTCTGAATTATGGTGCAGAGGGTGGGATCTAAAGCAGACAGGTACAATCGTGTTCTGAGTTGAGGAGACAAAGTCAGAGGACAAGGGGGGTAGATGCAGCAGCCATCTGTGAGGTGTACTACCACAGAAGGAGCTACACAGAGGAAAGGCTCCAGAAATTTGCATAGCAACCTTCTATAGGGGTCAAGATATTTGAAGTTACACTATGGTGCTCAAAGGGTGGTGGTCTTTACCAGGGATTCGGGGGTTGAGGGGATAGACTCACATCTGAGGGATGTGGTGAGCATTGTGGAGGGGAAGGCCATATACCTCTAACCCTTGCTAGGGAGAGGCAAAGATATAAAATGTAACCAAAATGTTAAAAAAAAAAAATCAGGTGTCGGGCAGGTAGGAGGAAGGAGGAGGGGATGGATATTTACATACATAGTGAGTGTGATGCGCACAATCTGGGGAATGGCCACACTTGAAGCTCTGACTTGAGGGAGGAGAGGAGGCAAAACAATGTATGTAACCTTAATGTTTGTACCCCCATAATATGCTGAAATAAACTTTTAAAAATGGGCTAAAAATTACACTGAAATCAGTAAAAAATGTATTTGCAGTTACAATGGCCAAATATTTTACAAATTTGATGAAAAATAGAAACCTGCTTGCATTAGTTTTCTAGAGCCACTGTAGCAAAGTACCACAAACTGAGTTGCTTAGAACAATAGGAATTTATTTTCTCATAGTCTGGAGGCTAGAAGTCAGAGATCAAGCTGTTGGAAAGGTTGATTTCTTCTGAGGACTGTGGGAGAAAAATCTATTCCATACCTGTCTCCTAGCTTGTGATGTTTTTTAGCAGTCCTTTGCTTCTGTTGTATCACCCCATTTGCTGCCTTTAATTTTACATGGCATCGTCCCTGTGTGTGAATGTGTCCAAATTTCCCCTTTTTATAAAAATGTCAATTCAAGAAGCTCAGTTTTGATTTAAAATAGGCACCAGAAAACCCACATCAAGAAACATCATAATCAAACTGCTGGAAAATAGTAATTTTTTAATAAGCCAGAGTAAAGGAAATATTAAAGAAAAAAAGAAAGAATAATTGCATAATTCTTGTCTCAATTTACGGAAGCCAGAAAATGTGGACAGGATTTTTTAAAGTTCCTCTTTCTCTTCTTTTCCTTTTCCTACCCTTCCTTAATAATTCAATGCTTTTCTTCCTTTCTTCCTTTTCCTTTCCTTCCTGAATAATTCAATCACAAATCCATTTTGTAAGGCAGATAAAGGTAAGTATCTGGACCCAGTGGTTGCCTGATGCGGTGTGTAAACACCCAATGGGGTATACATGGATGTTAACCACATGATGTGAATAGAAAATATACTTGGAGACATGACCTAGCACAAGTTGTTGGGCCCAAGTAGGGAGAGGAAGGCCCCTGTGCTCCCCAGCCCAACACAAGAAATCAGAGCCCAGAGTAAGGAGGCTACCTAGAAATAAACAAACAACCAAATAAATAAAATCTAGAGCAAAAAATAAAGATGTAAGCATATGCATATATATACACATATATCCCTAGTGCTGCCCACTGAAAGGGACTTAGAACAACAACCCACCCCCAATATAGCCGTAAGCACTCCTGTCACCAGATCTTGGCTTCTACACATCAATTTTCCCTTAAAAAAACTTGGTTACTTGAAGAAATGACTGAAACCAGGAATAGAGCAGTAAAGTACAAGATGACCCTGATACTTCTTGTCAAACAAGAAAGCAAAGAAGTACTTGTCAAATAATGGGGACCTGTCAGACAGAAGGGCCAGATTGAATAATTCTTTCTGTCTAAATCTGGGACATTTTGAACACAAATACAAACAATGACATATTAAATTTCTAAAATTCTATTAAAACTAACAAAGATTGATAAATAACAGAGCAGCTTCCTAGTTTCAAAATATTTATTAATGAAAAATGGAAAAAGAATAAATTCACAAAAGAGACAGGCAGGCAGCATCTATATCAAATGATCACAGTGAACATTTTCAAAAATGGGGCAAAGGATAATGTGTTCTACCTATTAGATGCTATCTTAACTCTTTTGTGTTGATATAACAGAATACATGAGACTGGGTAATTTATAAAGAAAAGAAGTTTATGGTTTAGGAGTGAATGCTAGGATTCACTAGGGAAGTGACAGAAAGCACCAAAAGTGGTGCTTTTGTTGATCAACAAAATGAAAACTTGGTTCTTCAAAAAGATAAGCAAAATTGATAAAGCACTAGCTAGACTAACCAAGAAAAGAGAGAAGATCTAAATATCCTCAAGAAAATACTAGCAAACCATATCTGACAATACATCAGAAAGATAATTCATTACCATCAAATGGGTTTCAACCTTGGGATGCAAAGATGGTTTAATGTAGTCAATTCAATAAAAGTGATTCACCACATAAACAGAATTAAAAACAAAAACCATATAATCACCTCAGTAGAAGAGGAAAAAGCATTCAATACACTCCAGCATCCATTCATGATAAAAACCTTCAAAAAACTTGGCATAAAAGGAACACACCTCCAAATAATAAAAGTCATATAGGACAAATCCACAACCAACATACACTTAATGGGGGAAAGTTGAAAGCATTCCCCCTAAGAACTGGAACAAGACAAGGATGACTACTTTTATCACTTCTATTCATCATAGTACTGGAAGTCCTAACCAGAGCAATTTGCAAGAGAAAGAAATAAAGGGCATCTAAATTGGAAAAGATGAAGTCAAACTAGCTCTGTTTGCTGATGATATGATTTCATACCTAGAAAACACTAAGGACTCCTCCAAAAGACTCCTAGATTTGATAGATGAAATCAGTAAAGTCTCAGGTTATAAAATCAATGTAGAAAAATCAATAACGTTCCTATACTGAAAGAATGACCAACTGAAAACCAAATCGAGAACTCAATTCCATTTCCAATAGCTGCAAAAAAAAATAATAATAAATTTAATGAAGGAGGCAAAACATCTGTACAAGGAGAACTACAAATCATTGATGAAAGAAATTGTAGATGACACAAACAAATGGAAAAGCATTCCATGCTCATGGATTGAAAGAATCAATATTATTAAAATGACCACACTGTCTGAAGCAATTTACAGATTAAATGCAATTTCTACCAAAATGCCAATGTCATTTTTCACAGAATTAATCATTCTTAAAATTCATATGGAAAAAAAAATAAAGAAGAAAAGAGGGGGGGCATCACATTCCCTTACTTCCAATTATGTTACAAGGCTACAGTAACCCAAACAGCATTTTATTGGTATAAAGGTAGATAAATAGAACAATGGAACAGAATAGAGAACCCAGAAATAAAATCATATACCTACAACCAACTGATCTTTGACAAAAAGGACAAAAACATACACCGGAGAAAGGACATGCTATACTATTCAATAAATGGTGCCCATAAAATTGTATGTCTATATGTGGAAGAATGAAACTGGATCCCTAGCTGACCATATATAAAAATTAACTCATGATGGCAGACTTAAATATAAGACCTGAAATAATAAAAATCCTAGAAGAAAAGCTGAGAAAAATTCTTCTGGACGTTGGCCTAGATAAGGAATTTATAACTAAGACTACAAAAGCAAATGCAATAAATATAAAAATAAACAAATGGGACTTAGTTACAATAAAATCTTCTACCCAGAAAAAGTAATTAGCAGAAGAGTAAATAGACACCTACATAATGGGAGATGATATTTGCAAACTATGTGTCCAACAAAGGACTAAGATCCAGAATCTACAAAGAACTCAAACAACTCAGCAGCAAAGAAACAAATGACCCCATTAAAAAGCGGGCAAATCCCATGAATAGGCATTTTTCAAAAGAAGATATACAAATGACCAACAGGCATATGAAAAAATGCTCAACATGACTAGTCATGAAGGATATGCAACTTAAAACTACAAGGAGATATATTATTCTAATTAGAACAGCCATTATTAGAACATCAAAGAACAACAGATGTTGGTATGAATGTGGTAGAAAGGGAACACTTGTTCACTGTTCATAGGAATATGAATTAGTACCTTTTCTTTGGAGATTGGAATGGAGATTTCTCAAACAACTAAAAGTATGTCTATCATTTGATCCTGTAATCCTGCTATTGGGTAGCTACTCAGAGGAAAAGAAACTATTATATCAAAAAGATACCTTTACATGTATGTCTATTGCAGCACAATTCACATTTGCAAAGATATGGAATCAACCTAAGTGTACATCAACTGATGAGTGAATAAAGAAAGTATGATTACATGTATATACACACACCCACATACACACGCACACACATACACACATGCACACGCACACTATGGGCTGCTACTCAGTAATAAGAAAGAATTAAATAATGTATTTTGCAGCAACTTGGATGGAACTGGAAGCCATTACCCTAAGTGAAGTAACTCAGGAACAGAAAAATAAATACCACATGTTATCACTTATAAGTGGGAGCTAAGCTGTAACTACAGAAGAGCACAGAGAGTAGTATAAAATGGACATTGGAGACTCACTCAGGGTGGGGAGGATGATGGATGAAAAATCACTTATGGTATGCAATGTATGCTACTCTAGTGATGGGTACACCAGAAGTTCAGATTCCACCACTATACAATGGTAATGTAATGGTATTTAACTTGTATCACCTAAATATATTAGATTTTTTTTTAAAGGTTCAGAAAAAGCTTACAACCATGCATTGCTTAATGATGGGAATACATTTTGAGAAATTAATTGTTAGGCAATTCATCATTGCACGACCTTCACAGTGTATGATTACAAAAGCCTAGATTGTATGGCCTACTACAAACCTGGACCACATAGGAAAGCCTATTGTTTCCAGGCTACAAAGCCTTACGGCATGTTATTGTTCATTAAACACTGTAGGCAACTGTGATACAATGCTGTTTGTGTATCTAAACATATCTTAACATAGAAAAGTAACATTAAAAATATGATATTATAATCTTATGGAACCACTATCCTTTTTGGTCCTATTGTTGGAACCATTAAGTTCCAATGTTGACCAAAATGTCATAATGCAATATATTACTACATGTGGCTGGAGGCTGGAAAGTCCCAGATCAGAAAGCCTATCAGATGAGGATCTCCTACTGCTTCAACTCATGGTAGAAAATAAAAGGGGAAGTGGGCCTGTGCTAAGAGACCAAACATGAGAGCAGTAACTAATTCAGTCCCACAAAAGGGGGAACTCATTCCTGCAAGACAGCATTCATTTATTCAAACAAGATCTGCCCTCATGACCCAAACACTTTCCACTAGCTCGTACCTCCCAACACACTGGAAATCAAATTTCAACATGAATTTTGGTGGAAACAAACCATATCCAAAGAACAGATTTTGTCTGATCAATAGATGCAATGATCAGACAAAATCATTTCTACTATTTTCCTACCAAAAAGGGATAAACTGAATTTAATCCCAAGGAAAGATCAGACAAATCAAAATTGACATTTTTCAAAATAATTGGCCTATACTTCTAATAATTATCAAAAGCATGAAAGTCAAAGAAAGACTGAGGAACTGGTTCAGACTGAAAGACACTAAATGACATGACAGCTAAATGAAAGACTTGATTCAGAATTAGATCTTTCAGCTAAGGAGAACTTTATTGAGAAAATGGGAAACTTGAATGGAGCATGATGATTAGCTGGTGGAAATATATCACTGTTATTTTTCTTATTTGTCATAGCATTGTGGTTGTACAGAGAATGTTCCTGTTTTTAGAAAATGTACTCAAAATTTTCAAAGGTTTTGGAATATCACATTGACAGTACCCTTCTAATGGTTCAGGAAAAAATCTTGTTCTTTAGTGCAAGATTTTTGTAAGATTCAGATTGTTTGAAAAAAATACTTATTATAAAAGTTTAGACTTTACTGAGTTACACAAAGCTTTATTTCAAAAAAATCATATGTTAGAAATTAAATCCTAAAAGTTGAACCCAGATGTATTGGGAGAGTATATTTTTAGGACTTATTTAAAGCTAATTCCAAATAGGTATGACTTTCTAAATAAATCAGACAAATGCTTCTCTTACTCAACCAATGTTTCACATAAAAGTAATAAATTACTATGGCCTTTTACAAATCTTTTAGGAATAGGGATATAAATAAGGTTACAAGTTTAAGAGCAAATTCAGTTAACTGATATGGCTGTCAGCAATACTATGTTGAGATAAACTCAGAAGAAGTTATGTCCAGTCTCTATGAGAATCTTGTGATCATTTAGTAAGCAAGTTTTTGCATCTGGAAATTAGCCATGAAATTTGCCCCAAAGCCATTAGACCTGTTAAGAAAAACATTCATTTGAATTAAAGGGTTTTCCAAGAATATCAAGATAGGCTGTCTTTACTATAAATATATTTACAGCCATTTGTTCTTAATTTAATCTTGAGTTACATAAATCTGGCAAAAATCATGTTAATTGTCTGTTTCGGTATAAGTAGGAAAATTGAACACAAAGGAGATTTTTCTTTCAAATGATTTCTAATTTCTAAAATTAAATGTCAAACATCAATAAGCAAAACCAAACATCTGAGATCCATGTATTATTTGATTGAAGCATATCTAAACCCACCCAAAATATTTTCTTGATCTGTATGCATAAGCACAAATTAGTAGCAGAGCTAAAGACCATCCTCCCCTGGGGATAACATACCCTTACTTTGCTGAAAAGGTACCTGATAGGTTATTAAGTATGAAATGTCTGATTTTCTTAAGTACTAAGTTTGACAATCGATATCTCTGACACTTCACTTTAATACTTCTTGTTTTATTTTTGTTGGGAAGATACATCATCATTCCTTCAAAAGCACATTATGGTTTGTGATTATCTTTTGAAGTTTTGTTAGAGCAATTTTTGTGAAACCACAGATAAGTAAAAAAATCATGTTGTTTTTAAATATGCGTTCCATCCTGAAACCAATGCAGTGCAGACAGCTAGGAATATCAACAAAATGTTCAGGAAGGATGAGGCTAATGAACACACAGTATGTTGATGGTTGGAAAAGTTCCATTATGGTGATTTTAATCTTGAAGATGAGCTGCCTGGACAACCTGAGACCAAGGTGGATAATGATGAGCTGAAAGCTGTAGTAGAAGCGAATCCATCTCAATCTACACATGAATTAGCAGCAAAGTTTGATGTTACTATTCCAACAATATTGGACCATTTGAAACAAATCAGGCTGGACGCGGTGGCTCATGCCTGTAATCCTAGTACTCTGGGAGGCCGAGGTAGGTGGATCGTTTGAGCTCAGGAGTTTGAGACCAGCCTGAGCAATAGCGAGATCCTGTCTCTACTAAAAATAGAAATTTATTGGCCAACTAAAAATATAAAGAAAAAATTAGCCGGGCATGGTGGTGCATGCCAGTAGTCCCAGCTACTCAGGAGGCTGAGGCAGAAGGATTGCTTGAGCCCAGGAGTTTGAGGTTGCTGTGAGCTAGGCTGACACCATGGCACTCTAGCTCAGGCAACAGAGTGAGATTCTGTCTGAAAAAAAAAAAAAAAAACAAAACGAGAAACAAATCGGCAAGGTAAAGAAGCTGGACAGATGGGTTCCACATGAATTAAAAGAGCGTCTGAAGAGAAATCATCTGGAGCAGGGGTCCTCAAACTACGGCATGCGGGCCACATGCGGCTGGCCAAGGACATTTATCCGGCCCGCCAGGTGTTTTTGCCACTGCTGCCTGTCCTGCTTAGCTGCTGACTCGTCCGGAGCCCACAGTGCGCACGTGTGGAATGTGCGCTGCACTCTCCAACGGCCCTCCAACAGTCTGAGGGACAGTAAACTGGCCCCCTGTTTAAAAAGTTTGAGGACCCCTAATCTGGAAACTTGCCTTTCTTTCTTGTGACGACATAAAAGCAAACCAGTTTTACACCACATTGTTACATGTGATGTTAAAGGGATTCTTTTTGACAATCGCATGCATTGGGCACAATGGTTGGCTAAAGATGAAGTGCTGAAACACAGTCCAAAACCAAATTTTTGTCAAAAATAGCTAATGGTGTCTGTCTCGGGGTCCAGCGCTGGTATTATCCACCACTGCTTCATGAAATTTGGTCAATCCATTACAGCAGATGTCGACTGCAACCAACTAGATGAAATGATGAGGATGCTTGGGATTCAGCCTCTGAGACTGGTCAACACAAACAGGCTGATCCTCTTGCAAGACAATGCTTGATCACAGGTTTCGAACAACACTGCTCAAATTACAGAGGCTGGACTTGGAGACTGTCATCCACCGTACTCACCAGAACTTGCATCAATTGACTACCACTTCTTACAGGCTTTGGGCCACTTCTTGCGAGGAAAAATATTCAGTTCTCAAGCAGCTGTGGAAATCACCTTTCATGATGTCATCACCATTCACTTTCCAGGCTTCTTCCCTGCTGGTATAAACAAGCTACCGTTAAGATGGCAAAATAGTGTGATACTTCAGTTGCATACTTTGCTTAATTGTACTGCTTCTTGTTTGCAGTATAATAAGCTACACTTTTGATTTGAAATCAGAAATTTCATATTTAATGATCTAATAAATGAGTTAACTGTTTCTGCCTTAGTACTAAAATATCCCAAGACATTCATTTATAAGCCAAGCAGTGGCATACCAACGGTTCCTTTGGGCCTGTGAGGTAATGAATCTGTGATCTAAGCCCTATCTTTTGAATTCTGGACTCACATAATTGTTATCATTAAATAGAGGAAAGAATATGATTTTTCAAACTCTCAAATACTTTCTCTTAAATCATTCAATAGAAAATATTTTCTTAAGGAGAAGTCCTGAAAAGGATCTTTCTGTACAAATATTTCTGAGACAGTAGTTTCTAGTCTAATTTTTCCCTAAAACTTCTATATGCATGACATATTCATACTATTTAAATTGTGTAAATATTTGAGGTGATCTCCAGCTAAAACATATATTCTGAAGAGGTAATACTAAAGGTGAATTGTGATTTTTTAAAAAAAATCAGTGAAGGGAAGGAATATTGACTGATATCCAGAAGAGCTCCGAGCGCTGAAGTAACCAAAAGAGTTCAAGCTTCACCAAAATAAGTAGAGAAGTAATCAAACAGCTGGGCATGGTGGCTCATGCCTTATAATCCTAGCACTCTGAGAGGCTGAGGCAGGAAGATCACTTGAGGCCAGGAGTTTAAGACCAGCCTGAGCAAGAGCAAGACCCTGTCTTAACAAAAAATAGAAAAATTAGCTGGGGGGTATGGTGGTGCATGTCTATAGTTTCAGCTACTGGTAAGCTGAGGCAGGAGGATCACTTGAGCCCAGGCGTTTGAGGTTGCAGTGAGCTGTGATGATGCCACTGCACTCTAGCCAGGGCAACAGAGAGAGACTTTGCCTCAAAATAAAAAAGAAAGAAAGAAGGAAAGAAAGAAAGAAGAAAGAAAGAAAGAAAGAAAGAACCAATTCTAAAGAAGTATGTTTATTGATTAACCACTATTAAAATATATAGCCCCATCCTTACCACTCACATACTAATCAAGTGCCAACATATTTTAATTTGTGGCCAGAAATATTACAGTAGCCTCCTTACGTATCTTATCCACGTCCACCCTTTTTTATTTTTTTAATTTAAGCATATTATGGGGGTACGAATGTTTAGGTTACATATATTGCCCTTGCCCCACCCGAGTCAGAGCTTCAAGCATGTCCATCCCCCAGACGGTGTGCATCACACTTATTATGTAGGTATATACCTATCTCCTCTTCCCCCCTCCTATCTGCCTAACACACTATGAATATCATTACTATATGTGCAGTTAGGTGTTCAGTTAAAACCAATTTGATGCATATCCACCCTTTTTAATGCTTTTTCTAAAAGATCAAAGGAAGAAGTGTTCTTCCCATGTATGAATAATTTCTGCCTCTGAGCTTGTTCACAAATTCACTCCACCTTATGTTTGCCATGAGCCTGTTATATGCCAGCCACTGCTGGAAGCACTAGAGAACAGGACCGACCTCCTGCTGCCTGCTGGCCATTGGTGAGTAACTGTGAGGCCGGTTAGGAAAGGGAAAGCAAGTCAACTATGGAAACACAGAACAGGAAACAGTAAATGAGTTTACCCTAAACATACTCACTAAGGAGCTGATGTTAAAATTAAGACCTGAAAGAGGAGTAGGATTTAGAAAGATAAATACAGAACCATGCCCAGAGATCCGGGCAGAAGAAAGAAAATGTCAAAGACTTGGAGTTGAGAAAAAAAGGAGATTGGAATTCAGATTGGAATGTTTCTTAGACAAATGGAAAGTCATTTAAGAGTTTCATTAAGGAAATAACTCTTGACTATGATTCATATTTTAAAAATTTCATATGTCTAGTAATTTTTATTGGATGTTAAACAGACCCAAGAAATCAATATGCAAATTTCCAGAGCATGTTTTTCACAGACTTCTGTCATCTTTAGAATACTTCTACAAATTCCAGCCCATTTAGCATACCTGAATGTTGATCTCTATCTCTTTGATTCAGTGAGAGCCCCTTGTTCTGCCTGGAATTTCCTTCCCTGCATCACCATTGAAAAAGTGCTTCCATATTCTCCTTGTTTCCCTATACTTAGGGATCACAGTCATGAATTACTGGTTGTCTACTGTTTAAGAACAGTTGCTACATATATTTTGTCCAGTTTTCTACTTTCTCATGGTGGAAGTGTGGCCCCAGTTGCTTCTTTGTGGCAAGGAGCAAAGTGTATGCACGTTTTCTCTATATAAATTTTGTGTGTATTTTGAAGACTTTGCGGGAGCTAGTCTCCCTCTCCCTAATCCACTCCCCTGTACATACCACCACTGGAAGTGACTAGCTCAAAATTGTCTATTTTAGAAGTTTCACCCAAAAGAAATAAAATTTATATTTATTGTATTTAGTTTATCTTTGAAGGGAATTACATGGTATTTAAAAAATAACACAAGCAAATATGTATGATCTATTGTTATATATTTTATACCAAGTTGTGTGATAAATGCTTTTCATGAATATTTTACTTAATTTCTTGCAAAATCCTTATGAAATAGGGCATGACATTCTTGATTTTACTTATGAGGAAATACACATATAAGTGGGTCTCCCAAAGTCAAATGAGTAGTAAGTATAGGAAAAACTTTGAACTTGTCCATCTACCTCTTTCCATAATCTTTTCCTAATTTACTGCAGGAATGTCTATTAACAAATTTACCTCTTAGGAAAATTTAGTCCTCTGAAAAACATTTCTCTGGGTGACAGTATCTCACTATAACTTTTTAAAATTTATTTTAAGAGATTTAAGGGATACCAATGGTTTTTTGTTACATGGGTGAATTGTGCAGTGGAGAAGTCTAGGTTCTCAGTATAACCATTGCCTGCATGTATACATTTTAAAAAGGCCTGTTTTGTACACATTTACATAAGGGTTTTCTTCTAATACATTAAAAATGTTTACCCTTTTCCTACGAACAAACTAAACTGAGAATCAATGTTAAAGTTAACAAAATATATTCTCAGTTCCAACTAAGGCTGTGCCATTTGGAGCTGCTATTGAGGTTTTTTTTTTTTTTCCAGATTCTAAATCCAAATTTAAAATTGCTTCTAAGAACCAATATAAAGTCTAGCATTTTATGTAGAAACATGCTGTGTGGAGAGTGATAACTGGTTAGCCTAGTTTTTCAATTAAAATGGAAGAAATATAATGTTCAGAAAGAGATAAGTTAACTGGAACAAGAAACTTCAGCAGCAACATTTTTAAAAATACTTGTTTTGTATTTATTCCATAATTAGTCAAATAGCAAATTGATACTGTATTGAAGAATATGTAATTGAAAATTTTTCATTAGTCAGTATAACCTTTTTACTCTCAAAACCTGTGAAAAGTTTAGTGCCAATAACAGATTCATTGGTTAAACTAGAAATAGAAAACTTGTATCACAGACTCTGTAGTTTCTATTGGACCTATTAGGCAATGGCATTTACTTCCCAAAACTAATATGTAGCTGTGATTATTTTTCTTTTCCCTTTTTCTGTTTTCTTACTCTCATTTCTCTTTTCAATATCTCTCAATCTATTTTTTATTTCCAATATTTCTTTCTTTTTTAATTTTTTTCCTACTTCTTGATTTCAGAAGAGGGGGGCAGGAGAGAGAGAGAGAGGAGCTAGAGGAACACAATGGAAAGATGAAATGATAACTACTACCATTCTTGGCCTTATAAACAGTTTGTTAGAGCTAATTTATGTAAAAACTGTTTTGTTTACCTAGAGCTAAGGCTGACTGATGTACAGGTAGGTAATATACAAAGCAGGGCAAAGCAACACTTTGAAACAAAGGAGAGATTTGGCCATGAGCCCTAGGATTGAGCCTCTGCACACTGGGCTGACACCATGAAGGACACTTTTTCTTATTCTTGGTAGATGTTAAGCAGCCTCAAAAGGTGACTGCACAATTGCAGACAAAGTAGCAGAGTGAAGAATATGAGATGCCTCCCTTATAAAAGTGGTAGTAGTAGAATAATAACAGTGTAACCATCAGTTTTAAGAGGTGAAACCAATCACTGAAGGAGCCATAGTCCATTGGCGGGAAATGCTAAAACCAGTGATGGAGCCAGAGAGGTCCAGGTGGGACTTTTACCCAGGACACCTCCCTACCTGGATCTGCTGTCCCGCTTGTGCTCCTGCCTGCTGCTAGCACTGCTACTTAGCCACGAGAAGGTAGACATAAATGTGCAAATGACAATAAAAATCCAAATGACTTGCAAACATCTCTGAGGAATTTCAGCATCGCTATTATCATCAAAGAAAAGAAACTGAAACAAATTAATGCTAATCAATTAATAGCTATCAATTGAGTGTCCACTAAATAGGCAATTTACTAGAAGACTTATTACACATATTCATTTAAAATATCAAAATTTTTCTAGAAAGTAGTAGTATACCAGTTTTCCACGTGAGGAAACTGAGGTTTTCCAGGTTATATAACTTCCCAAATCCAGAAACTAGTAAGATCATTTACCATACATAGTGATCAGCATTTTGTTAATCATTTAACAAGGAAACCAGGATGGTTAAAGGGAAACTGAGAATGTCAACATTTTATATATACATGTAATCAAAGACTATAAAATTGTTCCTACCCATTTACTTAGATATTTCAGCAAAGTTCTACATATTAATATAAATGCTTTGAAGTATGTGCATGATTCAACAAAAAACTCAGATCAGCCTAAAA
Source organism: Mirza zaza (assembly GCA_008750895.1). Classification (NCBI taxonomy): domain Eukaryota; kingdom Metazoa; phylum Chordata; class Mammalia; order Primates; family Cheirogaleidae; genus Mirza; species Mirza zaza. Next base: position 7,352 of record VSMD01136681.1, on the reverse strand, counting down.
ATCTGACAGTATGACTCAGAAATAAAGAAAAACAAGCTACTGATAAATAAAACAGCATGAATGAGACTCAACAGTATACTGAGTGAAAGAAGCTAGGCACAAAAGAGAGTAAATACGTATGATTCCATTTATATAAAGCTCTAGAAAGACAAATCTAACCTATAATGACAGAAACCAGATCGGTCATTACTTAGGGCCTGGGTGGGGAGAATTGACAGAGATGGGTATAAAGGGTAATAAAAATGTTTTATTTTATATGTTTAATGTTTATATTATATGTTTTAAACATATAAACATTTAAAATAAAAATGTTTATTTTATATGTTTAATGTTTTATATGTTTTATATGTTTATTTTATATGTTTATTTTATATGTTTTAAACATATAAACATTTTAAAATAAAAATGTTTATTTTATATGTTTAATGTTTTATATCTTGATCATGGTGGAAGTCCAATGGGTGCATGCATTTGTCAAAACTTACCAAAACATATACTTAAAACAAGTACATGTTCTTATATGTGAATTATACTTCAATAAAGTTTATTTTAAAAAAATATAACAGTATGGCAGTGCATCGCAATAGTATATTCACTCTTTTAAAAGATACAGCTATAACAATCCGTAATTATTAAGATTTTAGAAAAATCCAAGATCAATACCTTGCAGATTCTATAAACAAAACAAGATATGACTGTAATGGTGTAGACAGACTGTGGAGAATAGATAGAGTGGTAAGCAGGCCCATAGATAATCAGGCGTATTGGAAAGGAGGTAAAAAAAACGGATAATAAAATATCAAGTAGTATCTAGGGTGGGATTGGGATAATTTCTTTTATTTTCTCCATTTCCCAGATATCCCTAAATGTATTCATAATAAATATAACATTTTACATACATATATACATTTATGATGAACTTTGACTCAACATGGGAAAGGTAATTCTCAGTAAATAATTCCATTTACAATTGAAAACATTGCTGTAAATACTCCTAAAAAGGTTACCAAAGAGAGCTATTCAAAGCTAACGTTTACTTTGGCTATGCTATGCCAAAAAGAAACAAAAATCCCCTCAAAACCAGTGTCAAGAAAAGGCCACTTTCTTTTCAGAAAAAAAAAAAGAGTCATTGATTGGATATTTGCAACTACTTGGCATATAATTTTATTGCATTTCTGCTGCTCTTGTACTTGTCTGCCTCTGTCAAGTCTAGAAGAAGCAGGCGCTCTAATTGCAGAAAGGTTGACAAGCTCACAAGCTAAGGTGGCTTGTCTTGTCAACATGTAGCAAAGACAAAGAGTCCTCCCTCTTGGGACATTTTGACAATTACCAAAAGCTAGCTCTTAGGAAAGCACAAGAAAGAACTGTTGACTAGTCAAACCTTCCAGATGAGTTGATTAAACACACACACATGAGAATATTGGGGAAGGCACTTAATTATGTTTTTGGCAATTTTGTTTTAAATTTGCTCTTAAATATCATCATTAATAATTTTTCACTAGTTGTAATGTAGATATTTTTCATAATATAGAGTCAGAACGTAAATCTGCTCTCTTCTCAATTTATGACAGTTGTCAGCTATACTCATTTTACAAGTACAAACTCTGTGATCTTCTCAAATCTCACTGGAATTAATTAAACATTTCCTTCCTTATTCTCCATTGTACTTCTTTTTTTTAAAGCTTCCATCACAACATATTTTATAGTTTATCTCCTTACTAGATTATAATGTGTCCAAAGCCATGTTCCATTAAGCTGCAAGTGTCCCATAGCTGCTACGGCAGTACCAAGTCCCTTGTGGAAATTTATTAAATTCATAAAATTTAATAAGTTTATAAAATTAATATGGTTTTATACACATTATGGCTTAGACCACATGACCATCTGTCACATGATGGCAGCCTAACAAAATTGTAGGAACTCAACTGAATTCAATGTGATATAATAAAGATAATACTTTACATTTTCTTAGTTATGCCAGCATAAACTATACTTTATCATCTCACTTTATCCACTTAAAAACTAGAATAGGAATCATCGGCCTAATTTTACAGATGAAAAGACAGAGACTCAAAAAGCTTAAGTGATCTGGCCAAATTTACATGGCAAGTATGTATAAAACTGGGGCTTGTACTTGTCTCAGAATTTCTTGCTAAGTATAAGTACCATATGTAAAAGTTTAACAAATGGGTCATTTGATGAAATCAGTCCTTGATAAGTACTTGAAAAGCATATTCTGTTGTAGAAAATGTGAAAATATATTTATTTATGCAATTATTTACTTGGCCTATGTGTTTGTATATTTTTGTGTATTTTATATATATGTTTGTGTGATATATATATACATGTGTATATATATACGTATATATGTGTATATGTGTGTATATATATATATGTATATATATACACACATGAAGCTAACTTAACCTTAGGAAAAAGATTTATTTCAAATTCCATGCCAAAATGGTTGACAAACTTTATCAATATTACAAAGTAAAAATGAAAAGTTATCAAAAAATGAATGCACAAAAATGGTGGACTTGTCCTTTTGTATAAGTGGACACAGTCTCTAATGCAAATCTGCAGAGGAGAAGAGCAATTTTTAAAGTATCAAGGAGTCTTCAATTTATACTTAGTCTGACTTTATCTTTAAGAGGTCAATTTGAGAGGAAATAGAGGTCTGACAACTGCCACAATCTGAGTGTATTGACTCAGCAAGTTGCTACTACAGAGATAAATAATAAATGAGGGGTGACCAGAAAAATCGACCACATCATTTAGTTCAGGTTTATTCAATGACCCCGAAGTAAGTACTTGTCCAATTTAAGGGATGTTTACATTTTCTTCAGTTCACCGACACTGAAAAACACATGGAGCAGGATCTGGGTTCTCAGATTCAACTATGAAGCTGTGCAAAAGGAGGAAGAGGAGGAGGAGGAAGGGGTGAAAGGAAAAGGAGAAAAAGAAGGAAAGGAAGCAGAGAGGAAAGAAGGTGGGGGGAGGGAAGGAAGGAAACAGGGAAAGGAAAGAAAGAGGGAGGAAGGGAAACCGCTCAGGTTCCATTCCATGACAGCTAATATCATCTTAGCCCCAATCTATGTGCATTAACATAGCTGACAAACCTCAGCTGTAGACTTATTTGATTTAAGAGATATCTAAGGGAACATATACTGGGCATCCAAAAAACCTGAACCACTATCAGTCTATTGTATGGTTTGTTCAACCAGTTTCTAGAAATGGAAAGAAAAATTTTAGCTGGATGTTTGAACTTTATAGTATAAAGGAAAAATAAAATAATTTAATATTTTTTGAATTAATACCAAAATGCACATTGCTAATGATACAATGCTCTCCTGCATTATTCTAATAATTTAATAAGGTAAAGTATGATTTTTAATGATTTTCACAGCCTAAAAAGAAAATATCTAATTTTATTATAAGCTATATTTCAATCTTTATTTTAAAAGACATTCAGATGAGATTGCTATTTAAGTTTTGATGAAACAAAATATAGACTTTAATATCAAATACATTTTTCAGTGTCAAAAATATGTTATCCTAAAGTACTTTAATTATTATTTAATAGGATTAAATACAAAACTCCCCACAGGTTCAAAACTAAATTATAATGCTCAGGGAAAGGAAGATGTATTTTTCTACTGGAGAAAAACAATATCTGAACATTAGAAGTTATAATAGAAGACCTAAATATAGTATAAGGTAGAACTTTTAAATTATTGGAGATGTCCAATAAAAAAATGAGCTCCCATGTGAAATAGCTGGAAGTGCTCAAGCATTTGCTTAACTGTCATTTTTAGAAATTTGTAGAAGGCCTCCTGGAGTTGCTGATCTCCTTCATTTCAAACATTCTATATTTATCAGTCTCTATAGAGGATGTAGCACACTGACCTTGGAATTGCACGGACCTGGATTTTAATCCTGGCAGCACTATTAATGAGTTGTGTGACATGAGAAAAACAATTTTACCTCTCTTTACTGCTTGCCCAACCTATGAAATGGTCTAGTAATACTCCACATAAATATAAGCATTCAGTGAGATAAGGCATCTATAAAAGATTATCTTAACCTTCAAATAGCCCAGTATCAACAACTATAGACTTGCAAATATTCAGCAGTGTGTAAGTTTATTCTAATGACTTGTGGTAAAGAAGAGGTGACCAGAGAAACGGCCTTGCTGCGTTGGGTAGTAAGTGAGGGGCTCAGAATTGTCCCTTGGGAGCCAGAAGTTTTCCTGATTTTCTGCAGGTGTCTAAGTGGCACCAGGTAAAAGCTGAGGACGCTCACAGTTGTGAACCCTTCAAACACTTGTGGCACCATCTTTGACTCAGCTATTCTTATATAAGTATGCTGGCTAGCACAGAAATATGAGTGGTAACAATATATAACATTTGCCTTATTTACAAATGCAATCGCTTTAGTCAAAGCTCACTGGGTAGAGAGCTAACAATTACAGAAGCACTTCATGGTGGATGGACCGCCCTCCCCACCAAGTGTACTCCTCTCTCAAGAGTTAGGCTACACCAAAAGGCCTTCTGCCCAGCTTTCAGGTTATTCATACAGGATATGACAGACTATTGGCAGAAAAAGAATTTAATAGTACCCCAGCTAGGCACAAAAGATTGTCTCAGTGTCTATAGATTATCTAATAGTTCTTAGTTCTCTACCCTAGTTTTATCAGATCAAATTTGATTTTGGGGTGAACTCATTCATCTCATTCTGCTTTCTGAGACAACAGGCATTGTTAAATCATTTGACTATATTTCAGTCAACCAGTGAGAAGGCCCACTCACAATTCTCAGCTATTCCCCACCTTAGCACCAGCTAAAGGTGACTGTATTTCGATATTAGCTGCATAGGAATTTCCCTTAGGACAACTTCTAAACCTGTTCTGTTCCTGAGGTACTGGAACTCAACGGAACCTAAATTGATCTTCTATAATAGCCCAATGATGAAACCACACAATCAATCATCATCCCCCCAAATCCATTTATCCTCTGCCCCACCAGTGACAGTGAAAGGAAAATCTCCTTAAGTTCCGCGGTAAAAAGCACTATTCTGTCGCTGTTCTCTGAAGTTCCTTTTTATTCTTCTAAGTTTCCAAGTCCCTCTGTATACAAAGTCATAAATCATATAACCTATATTCAAATGATTAATAATAACTTAATCAACTTAATATTTGTAGACCCTAATGTAACTCCCAATTTGAAATATCTAAACAAACTACTACATATATAAAGTACTAGCACAGTAAGAAGTATACAACAGGTGCTCTAAAATGTAAGTACCACCATTATATTGCAATCCAGAATATACCCTGTGTGAGAGTTAATTTTATGTGTCAATTTGACTCAGTTAAGGGATAAACATCATTTCTGGATATGTCTGAGGATATTTCTGGACGAGATTAGCATTTGAACCAGTAGACTAAGTAAAGAAGATCCAACCTCACCAACATGGGGAGGCATCATCCAATCCATTGAGGGCCCACATAGAAGAATAAAATGGCAGAGGAAGGGCAGTGAATTCTTGCTCTTTTTCTTCTGGAGACAGAACATCCATCTTCTCCTTTGGTCTCTGGATTCCGGGACCAGCACTAGGACCTCCCCCTACCCTCTTTGGCCTCAGACTGAGAGTTGCACCATCAGCTCCCCTGGCTCTCAGGCTTTCAGACTCAAACTGAATTGCACCGTGGGTTTTCCTGGTTCTCTAGTTTGCAAGACGGCATATCATGGGAGTTTCTCAGACTCCATAATCACATAAGCCAATTCCCATAATAAATCCCTTCTTATACATTTACACACATCCTACTGGTTTTGTTTCTCAGGAGAACCGTTACAAATACACACTGAATACTTAGAAAATTCTAACCTCAGTTTCTGTACTGACCAAGGTCTTAATCCTTGACTGCCAGGCCCATGTATATTAGTCTTTCTATTCCATTATAGTGCACATTCCTCTGCAAATATAACAATATTTAAATAAGTATTAATTTTTTTTAATAAATGAACAAATGAGCAACTAACTTACTGAATGACTAAATAAAATGGATAAGGTCAAGCTTAGTTTTAAAGCTTGGTTTATAGTTCAAGTCTATTGTTTAAGTGCTTCTGATCTTTCCCCAGGCCCATTCCAACTTTCTCCTTCACATACAACATATTCAAATACAAGGAATTACCCTAAGCCTCATTCTTCATGTTTATTAAAAAATTGAGTCTGAAAAATCAGGAGCTCTATGTGGACTTGTATGGAGAGTGTCTTGTGTTAATGTGTGATCAGATTCATTCAGCCTATTGTTGACCTAGGGATCTCTACATTGTGGAGAAGATGAAAATGAATATAAAATACATTTAGATCAATGTTCTTCATGCTGTCGGTATGGGAATCAATGCTATAACATCAAAGTCTCTCTTCTTAACTAATATAAGTACCCAGAAAACCCAACAAATAAAATTAAACAGTTATAATAATGTAAACATGCCTATGTATCTAACCAAACTTTTGCTATAACTTATTGGAATCACAAATCAGGCAGAGTAGTATAAGAAAAGAAAAAGAGATTCTCAGTAGATAATGTATAAAATGTAAAGGTGAAGAAATAGCACTACATATACAAATAACATGTGTACTCAAAAAGTGTGAGTAAAACCCCAAACAAGCTGTTAAACATTTAATGTGATTGAAGGAATTAAGAGAAGAAAGACATGGGCACATGGGTCCCCTTTCTTTCTTTATACACCTTGTAGTGACATTGGACTTTAAAACTATGTGCAGATATTGCTTCGATAAACAGAAAGTAAATTACTAGAGTTTAAACCTAACACTGCAGTTACAAAGACAAAACATAAGTTACTGTAGAATTGGTGTCTGAGATAGTATAAAGCTGCCCACTTTGGTTTTTTTTTTTTATTTTTTTATTTTAGCATATTATGGGGTTACAAGTATTAAGGTTACTTATATTGCCCATGCCCCCCTCCCCCCTCGAGTAAGAGCTTCAAGCATGTCCATCCCCCAAACGTTGCACATCTTACTCGTTGTGGTTGTATATACCCCTCCCCTCCTCCCCCCTCCCACCCTCCTGACACCCGATAAATGTTACTCCTATATGTCCACTTAGGTGTTGATCTGTTAATACCAATTTGCTGGTGAGTACATGTAGTGCTGGTTTTTCCATTCTTGAGATACTTCACTTAGTAGAATGGGTTCCAGCTCTATCTAGGAATATACAAGAGGTGCTATATCACCATTGTTTCTTAAAGCTGAGTAGTATTCCATGGTATACATATACCACATTTTATTAATCTACTCATGAATTTATGGGCACTTGGGTTGTT
>VSMD01136680.1:0-13487 GCA_008750895.1 Mirza zaza | reverse complement strand
GAGAATTACCATTTAGATTCAGTATGGACCCTGATTCAGAGATTTGTTTTGATATTAAGAGAGCTTTTTTTGCATCAACATCATCCCTTCGAGCCAGGGTGTTATTGCATCTTTCAAAAAATTGCAAACTAATAAAATCTAAGGGAATTTGCCAGGTTTCTAGAGAGTTTAAATTCCACACGTGCAAACTGTCAGCTTTAAGTAAGTCATGCAAAACTCTATTTAAAAGATTCAGCTTTTCCCTGAATATGGGAAATGGGAAATGTTATTTGTAGTTAGAATAAAATGGTTTGAATGGCAAGGAATAGATTAAACCTGCTCACAGTCACTGAGCAGAGATAATAAGAGATGATTTGAAAGTGGAAATAGTCATTTGTGATGGGCTTTGCTGTTAACACACAAGCATGTGTGAGCGCTTTAGAGAGCATGGGTGAAACCAGTAGGTAGCCCTCCATCTTGGCAATAGAAGCATTAACAGGAGGCTCCTTCCTGCTAGAATTTATATCACAGCTTGACCTTGATTCCCCAACCAGCCCACAGGGGCACAGAACAGAAATACATCAATGAATTCAAATCAGGAAACCCTGTGGAAAGAGTCTCCTGAAGAGATCCTGGCAGGATGACTCCTGACAACTAATATTCATGCAAAAGAATGCTAAGGGCATATTATTTTAAATATGTGTGGCAGAGAGCTTCAAAGCACAGTTTAGGACTATACAAAGCTGCATTCCAGACCTACTTTGTCCCTTTCTCTGCTTTATGCTAGCTTTATTGGGCAAGTTAATTAATTTCTTAGATTCTTAGCTTCCTTGTTTGTGTAAGAGTAATAACAATGGTGGTGCACATCTCATTATGGATTGAATTAGGCCACACATGCAAAATGCTTAAAACAATGGTTGGTCCACAGTAAGCTCTTAATATATGTTATTTAAAAATCAAAAGAAAAAAAATCCCTCTATCAAACTTACACAGTTTTTGGACTGTTTGAATTTAGAAGCAATACGTTGACAAGCATTCTAAACACTTCATTCACTAGTATTTTTCTTACTGTGCACCCAGCTCTGTCCTTCTATAACTGATGCCCTGAAGTCCCCAGACGCCAAGACAAGATATACTTCACAAGAAAACATGTAATTTTCCCTATTATGTAAATTCCCTCAAGTTTCCACACCTCTGGACTTTTAATTTCCTACCACTTGCAAAACGTGGGGCTTCACTGATAATTCTCCATGACACAAGCGCCTTTGAAAGCTTTACTCCAGTGGGTCAAAATCAGTTTGAAATTACCTTTTTCTAATTCTTTTCACCTGTTTTCGACAGGCTTTTTGTGTAAAATGCTTCCTGTGATTGATAAATGTCCTCGTCTATGTACACTGGTTAATTACTTCCCAAAGCATCTGTTGCTTGTCAGGCAAACATGTTCCACATGTTCTTAAAAGTGACTTTTCTTTCTAGAAAATTTAGTTAAGACATCCTGTACAGGGAATACAAAGATAAAGTACTTTCCATTTGTTAGGCACCTATAATCTGTCAGGTATTTCTCTAATAATGTCTTCTAATCCGTTTAGCAACCCAACAGGACAGGTAATATTCTACCCATCTTGCACGTCAGGAAAAGAAAGAATTATAGACATCAAATAATTTGTTGAATAAATTAAAACTGAATTCGGCTTTGCATTGCTCTAAATTTGGGGAAAGGGCAGAATGTTTTATTATTTGACATTTGGATTGTAGGAAGCATATAATGGACATATATTACCTCTCTTTTATGAAACCACAACAATGATAATCATAATCACCACCACCATCATAACCACCTTCTAAAATCAACAGTAATTTCAGATTATAGAGCATCACTCCTTATCAAAGGGTTTTGTGAACAGTAAGTAAATACAGAGAGCAAAATAAGCTTAGTAGGCAAAATTCTATGATGGTCTCCAAGATTCCTGCCTTTTGCTATATATCCCTGGTGTAATCTTTTCTTCTAGAGTGTGAATGGGACTTGTGAATGTTCCATAGGTCATTATTCCTATGATTATGTTACATTATTTGGCAGAAGAGATATTCCAGAATTAATTAATGTCCCTAATCAGTTGACTTTAGTTAATGAAATGGAATATTATTAACTTAATCAGATGAACCCTTAAAAAAGGTCAGATAGATTCAAAAGGAGAGAGATTACTCCTGCTTGCACTGAAGAAGGAAACAACCATGTTGTGAACTGAATATGGAGGAAGTCAGGTGGCGAGGACTCAGGTCAGCCTCTAGGAGCTGAGGATGGTCCCTGGCCAATAGCCAACAAGAAAATGGAGTATTTATTCCAATAACTGCAAGGAAGTATATTGCCAACAACCACTCAGCTTGGAAGAGGACCCCAAGCCTCCAATGAGATTACAGACCTAACTGACACCTTGACACCTTGATTTCAACCTGATGAGACTCTGGGTAGGGGACCCAGCAAAGCTGTATCTAGATTCCTGACCCACATAAATCGTGAAATAATAAATATATATTCTATTAGGCCTCTAAGTGTGTAGTACTTTGTTACACAGTACTAGAAAACCAGTATGTTAAATTAAATGCCAAATGAATGATAGATGGTAAGCGCTATGGAAGTTTGGTAAAGTAGAAATAAATCAGTTTGGGGGCGTAAAGGGGGCGGTAATATTGCCGCAAAAGAAGAATCTTCAACTCAAAGAGGATTGATGCTTTATGCCAAATTTTTCCATTCTGCTTTCCTTTGTAATATGTCATTTCCTTAAATTGGTTTCCCTAGAAGCAGACCCTAAAGCAATGTGCAAAAGATTCATTATGAAAATTCTCCAAGGGAAAGCTGGGCAAAGAAAGGGAAGACGCCAAGCAGAGGTGCAATTTAAGCAAATCTCAGCTGTAGTTGAATCTCACATGGGCATCCACAGTATAATTGTACTTTAAACTTTATCCTTACTTGGGACAAGGATTCAGGCAGTGCCAACTTGCTGCTTGAGTGAGCAAATTAGAAAGCTGCTTCAGTAATTCAAGGGCAGTGCTTGTAAAAGGCACAGGTGTAGATGGTTAGAAGAAAACCCAGAAGAGATGCATGATAACTCCTTGGAAATTTGAGTCAGGTGATGTACTAGCAGGGTGTACTTATAATTCTGAACCATTGAAAAGTTTACAATTAATGGCTTAATAATTCTGGAGTACTGCTTATGAAAAAAAATTAAAATAGTAAATTGATTAAGATAATGCTTCTCTTAACACTATGATGGCTACTATTCACTAAATGACTGCTATGTTCCGGACACTATTTCATTTACTACTTAGCATAGTCTTATGACACAGGTTCTATTATAATCCTTATTCTATACTTGAGGGAATTTTGGATCAAGGAGAATAAATAACTTGGCCAGTGGGCATCTTGTAAGTGGGTGACCTGAAATTTGAACTCTGAATCAAATTGTGTCCCATTCCACAACACTAAGCCACTTCTACTTTCAGTAGGTTTGAGTTAAGGAGTTGGCAAAATATGTGAAAATAATAATCATAAAAGTGTTTACTATATGCCAGTCTTCCAACCACTGTACATTAACTCACTTAACTCAAAGTTTTCAAGGCTATATGTTTTTATGACCTTTTGATGTGAGATGTGTCATATACTTTGGCCTGGTAATGTACCACAGTGAGAGACACTCTTATATCCTGGAAATATTGTATGCATAATTTATCTTTCTCCTTCCCATTCTCCTTTCCCTCCTTTCTCTTCCTTCCTTCCTATACTGATTTATTATTTAACAAACTTGCATCGGAAACCACATTTGTGCTGAAAATCATGATGGTAATAGTGAGTTACAGAACATCAATTAAATATAAAACCTTTCTATTGTACTATTGTTCCTACCCTCTACGAACTTTTACAATCTTTTACAGAAAATCAGATGAATTCATAAATGCCTACAAGATAATTTTGAAAGAAGGGCTTGGAGAAGCTATTCTGTAGATATTCAAAGAAGGAAGACATTGTATTTATTTGAAATTATCAACAGTTGAACTAGACTTTGAAATGATTTAATTGTTGTAATGTAAGGGAAAACCACCTTAGGTGGAAGGAAAAGTATGAGCAAATTCATGAAGGCTGGAAGGGTAAGGTTTTCTGGTATCCAAGTAGTTCAAATTGGTTGTAGCAAAAAAAATGTTAGGCAGAGTAATATGAACATGGGGAGAGATTATGATCTTTAAATACCACATTGAAAAGATTAGGCTTTGGTTTTTGCTCAAAGTTCAAAGTTCTAATTTCTAAAATCAGTTGGATGAAAAAACAACCATATTTTTGACAATGCTTAATGTATATTTTTACTCAAGATAATTACCTATCCTTTGATGCAAACACAAAGGGATATTTTAAGAATTTGTTTATTTTGCTGTATCTCTGAATACGAGAGAAAAGGATAATGTGAGTTGAAGCTCTTCTAAAATATTTTTATGGCCACAAAACACCTGCCATGAGATTGTGTTTATTTTTGATGTCTTTTTAATCTGCTTACCAATTTGCAGTTAGAAAACAAAGCAACTAAAGCCACATTAAGTCTGGAAGCACTATAATCCTCACCTCTCTCTTAGATCAGCATCACTTCTATTGAACAAGCTTAATTGTTTTTTGTTTCTATTCAAGGAGTGGGATAAAATCCTTATTTATGAAACTTTCACTAATAACCTGAAATATTATCACAGAGACAGGTTTTTCCTGTGTTTAGACATCCAATAATTCACTTGCAATACAGGCATGTAGAATCGAGCACATAAAATAAGAGGCAAGTACTATTAGTAGTTTTATTGTAAGCCAGTAGATGTAAATTTCAAATTGAATCTCATCGAGGTACAAATCACCCCAAAAGGATGGATTTTTGACTATCTTCCAGGCTGCAATCAAATAACCCAAACTCAAGATTCTTTCCTTGAGAAGTTTTAATACTAGCAACTGCTACTCACTCTATGCCTCTAAGTGCATATAGGTAGGGTGGACATGTAATTTATTGCCCAAAGAGGGGTTGTTGTGATAAGAAAAACAGGAGGATATTGATAACACAGTAGGGCAACCAGCATGCACATGAACTATCAGGCAAACTGAGGCATACTATCACCCAATTTATATGAAAATTCAAAGAAGTTAGGGGATTAAGTGTATATCCTGACCCAAACTTTAGCAGTGGGTACCATTTCTACATTTAGCAATTACCTAGAATCTGAAAAAAAGAAAAAAATCTGGCTAGGCCTTGTTGGTGGCAGAAGAGTTTGTGAGCACTCTAAATTCTCATTTTGGCTGTCACTCACATTGGCCTAGGATAGTGTTTGAAATTTTTGGATTCATAACTTGTCTTTGGAACCCAAACCCAAGGATCACATGATATCATTGTTCTAGAGAATAAAAGACTGTAAGAAAGAAATGGGACTTTACAGATTCCCTATCTTGAATACCTCGTTTAAGAAATATGCCGATTGTGACTCCAAATATGGAAGTGACTCATCTCAACTTTCTTTTCATGTCACAAGATTTCTGAGAAACTAGCATTTGATAATGAGAGAGGAAAACTACTTTCCAGGAAATGCATGTGTTGGTCTCTCTCTCTGTCTCTCTCTCTGTCTCTCTCTTTCTCTCAGCATTTAGAATCTCAGGAAGGAAGCATAGTACAATAAAAGGTATTTGTGGGCAGGCAAATTGAATCAGTTCTGGCTGAGTGACTCTGGGTCAGATGCTTAACTTATTTGGACATTAGTTTCTTCATCACCTCCTAACACTCCCTATGAGCCAAGCATTCTGCTAAATACCTTAGATGGATCATATCATTCTAAATGTCACAATGGTCCTTTGAGGCATGTATTATTATTTCCATTTTTAGATGATAAAACATAACAAGTTACTCTGTAACCTCTTTGCATGTTTTTTTTTTTTGCTTATAGCATTTAAATTTTTATATTTATATTCCCAATCAGTGTATAATTTCCAAAACACAGAAATTATGTCTTTTTTGGACACTGCAGACATTGGCACCAGGTGATGCCCAATAAATATTTGCTGAATGAAAGAGTAAGGGAATGAATGAATGCAAGAAAGTTAATACAAGTGATATAGCTATTCAGGATTGGAATTAAGAGTTAAACTCAAGTCATCTGTGTTTAGCTATTCTTTTACACTGTCTTCCTGGCCCACAGTTCCTTTGTGAATATTAAATAAGAAACTTCCTATAATAGAAGCTCAACAAATACAAATTCACATTCTTTTTGTCCTCTCAGATCTGTGGCTCTTGGATATACTGGGGAAACAAACACTAGAAAACAGTGACTTTGCCCTGCCCAATTCTCAAGGGACTCATTCATACTAGAGAGCTCATTTAATAATTTACAGTCGGTGAATATCTCTTTCCTTGGCAGGAAATCTATTTGGAAAAAAAATTAAGATCAATTGCTTGATGCATTTATGGGACCTAATCCAGGAAAACCCATAAAGGAATTACTTTTTCAGAGTTAGTCTCTTCCAACAATGTAAGATACTTTTTCAATGTTTCTGATTAGAGTACAACCTTGATGTATATTATAATGATCATTATTATTAACAAAAATAACATGAGCACATTTAAAGATGCACAAGTGAGTAATGATCTATAATTTCTAACATTTCCAAGGTGTGAATTTGAATCTTACATGACAAGAGACTGGTATTCATGGTAAGACTTGTAGCTATTAAAAAATGAGGAACACAAGGATGTGGAACCCCTGTACATTGCCGGTAAGAATGACAAATGATGCAACTGCTGAGGAAAATAGGTTGGCAGTGCCTCAAAAACCTAAAAACAGAATTACTGTATGACCCAGCGATTCCACTCCTAGGTATATATCAAAAGAATAAAAAACACAGACAAACAGGTACTTGTGCACCAGTGTTCACTGAGGCATTATTTACAATAGCCAAATGCTGGAAACAACTTAAATGTCCATCAACGAATTAATGGATAAACAAAACATGATACATAAATACAATAAGATATCATTTAGTCATAAAGAAGAATAACGTTCTCACACATGCTCTAACATAGATGAACCTTAACCACTTTGGTACGAGTGTCAACTATAGTCGATAGCCACAGGTGAAAGCACACAGCAACTTTAGCCAACAGCCGTGATATGACTTTTCTAATTTTTCATTTATCAAAATAAAATTGTGAACACTTAAAAATAACGTAATGAAAACATATATGTATATGTGACCTATTTTGATTTACATTACAAGTAAAGCTGCCTGTAAAGTAAAACAAGCTTTCAGAGCTTTAAAGCTTTCCTCATCACATAAAAGCAAAACGGACTCATTGTCAATGCACACCACAAACTATCTTGCGGACTATGAGTGCCAGCTGTGGGCAAGGTTTCATGGCTGGTGAGTGCCGTACCAAAGTGGTTAAAAAATTATGCTAAGTGAAATAAGCCACACAAAACAGAACAAATATTTATAATTCTACTCACATGAAATATGTCAAATAGGCAAATTCATAAAAAACAGAAAGTAGATTAAATCAGGGACTGGGAGAAGACTGGAATGAGTAGTTATTTCTGAATAGTTACTATTGAGTTTCTGCTTGGAATGATAAAAAAATTTGAAAATAGATAATGGTGATGGTTGCACAACAATAGAATGTAACTAATGCCACTGAGCTGTATATTTAAAAATGGTCAAAATGGTAAATTTCATATTATGCATATTTATTGCAATAAAAATGAACAAAAAATAACAATATGTGACTTTTCATTCTCTTCTAATGTCAAACAAAGTAGTAACTCTCATAAAGTAATATACAGTGAGCCTATTTTGCATCTAGGAAAAAAACAGAACATTTTCTGAGAAATAGACCTTTGGATGAATTTGAAGGGGTGTTGTACTGTGGTAAAAAACATATGTGACTTTCATGAGAACATGATATGGAAGAAAACATGAAGAATGAAGAGAACTCTTTTACTCCTAAATTTAAAGATTTGCAGATTTTCAGAAGATATTTCTGGTGAATGTTGTGTGTTTAATGTGCTAGAAAATTTCCCAGAACTAATATCATCATATTGGCATTTTTGCAGCATGAAAAGAGGCCTCAAAGTCAACAATTTGGGAAATTGGGGGTTAAACAAATGATATAGGCCTCTTTATTACAGTACCACTCACATTGTTTGATGTGCTAATGTACATTTCAAATCACCAAGAAAAAGATCCTGTCTTCAGCAGTTCCCAAATTCAATTTACTGTAGAATTCATTTACACACATTATCAGTAAGGCAAATATTTATAAAAGCTTCAGTCTTATTGAGGCTGCCATACATAGTGTCTATTTCCTCCCCAAATGAGAGGCCAAGTGTGCTAAACTATAGTTTTGATCGAACACATTCATATCCTTTTCTGCATGAAGATTATTCTTTCCTGCTTTCTTGCTAGTAGACTTGGTTATGTAACTTGCATTGGCCAATAAAATGTGAGTGGAATTTCCTGGGAGAGGAAAATTTCCTGGGAGAGCTTTGAAGAACCAATGTCCGGTATTCATGAGATGAGAAATGCTCTATACAATAGCTGCTCTGCCAGCCAAATTAGTGATACACATATTTGGAATGCGGGAGGGAAAGAAGGGCACATATTAGTGATCAGAAAGGTAAACTATTAAGTGCATTATTGCTTAAGAATATTTTCTATTTTCCCCTGTGGAAGCATTGCTCTGTTCCAATAACATGAAGCTTGGCCATGGAACTCATTTGGCCAATGACGTGTGCAGAAGTAATGCAATCCTGCCTTGCGATCCAACATAGGATGTAGCATATCTCTTTTCCCTATCCATGAGCCCGGAAATACTCCATATGCAGGTTGTTCAGTTAGCATAGTTTCTGGATTAAAATGGCATAAAGTAGAGCTGCAGTTGAACCCAATGACTTACCATGGTATGAGTAAGAAATAAATCATTATTATTTTAAGCTACCTAAATTTTGTAGTTGCTTTTGTTTACCTCAGTATAGCCTGGCTTAGCCTGACTAATAGATTAGGAAACCCAGGACAGGCTAGTTAAGTATCCCATCTCCATAGACACTGTGCCTATTCCAGGAACAGGCTTATAGGTCAAGCCGGACTAATTAGCATCCTTTCCCAGCAGTTTAAGGAGTTGGTTTCAAGGCAGTAAATATTAAACCCCATTCCTTTGGGGAAAGTTCTTCTTAAATAATTAAGCTACTAAACATAGAGCAGTGGAGTCTCTGATGGAGAAAAAGAGAGAAACAGAAATTTGATGCCAATAATGTCTGATTATTAATAGATATAGTTGTTCCTGACGCTATTCTTCCCAAAGAAGTTACATGAGTCCATAAATTATCCCCATTAACATATTTTTTCTTTTTCTTTTTGCTTATAAATGCATTGTCTTTCTGTTCCAAAAAAAAAAAAAGGTTGAGATAATATATTAGACATTGTAGGTTAGAAAATGTTAAGTAGATTCCTTAGCTACAGGGCTTGTCAGAGCTTTTTTTATATATATACTAATATGTACTGTGTTTCTCCAGGAGGGGGCTGTACCATATAATAGTTATTCCCTGACTTCATCTCTAGAGATTAATGTTTTATAAAAAATATTTTGGGATACACTGCTCTGTAAGTAGCTTGTGGCTGCTGAATGTCTTCTGCCATGGAGGATGGAAATTCAACTCTATGAAAGCCAAATAAATATTATAATAATTCAAAATATTAAGTGAGATGTGTATTCTGACTGCTATAAGTGAGTTCATGAGGACATAATTTCTCCATGTGGACACAATATTATCATCATTTTCTAGAGAAATCATAGAAAATAATGAAATTCTAATGGTTGCATATGAGATTTGTGAAAAAAAGGCTAAGTCTTGAGTTAGTTGACTGAAACTCCAGAATAGCATCTTACAAACCTTGCTCTCACTTCCACATAAAGAATTAGGTATTTTCAAGAATTTTTGCTGATTTTACAGCTTTATTACTATTTAAGGGCCCATCTTTTAGAATGTCAGTCTATAATGCATTCATCAACTCTCTGAAACCTTTCCTCTCCATACATGTCACTATGGGAGCCCAAACAGTCTCTTTACATCTCAGTCATAAAACAACTAACCCAAATTAGGTCAACCAGATCATATTTCCCTGGAAATTATAATTAGAGTTATAAGGCTTCTTCTGCATAGAAATGCAACATGTAAACTCAAATGATAAGCATAAGCATTTTTCATTCAGTGGATGGAAAAACAGGGAAAGCAAGTCCACACAGACAGGGAAGATGGGAACAGATGTTCCATGAAGAGGCAAGTTTCAGATGGCCTCCCACATTCAGGCCCTAGTTCTTTTTGAAGTAAAATCGTACCTATTACCACTAAAATAAATTAACAGAAGTAAAACTTTATAATACTTTCTCCTTGCTTTTCAACTAGCACAAACTGGCTTCTACCATTTCAAAGCAATGGAATGAAAACACTGGAAAAGAACTCTACAGAGAAAAGATACATTTTTGGAACAATACAGTGGGAAAATTAAAAGTGAGTACGTTTACTTATTTTTTACCTATCAAATATTTGAAAGGCAATATATGGTACTGTCTTAGCAGTTCTATATATTAGCAATACAACCTTTTAGTACATACAGTATTTAACCTCACTTTTCATGGATTTCCTTATCTTTAAAATTGGGTTGATGAAAACAAGTACTTGCATCACAAAACTACACTGAGGATTAAATAAGGTGATACATGTAAAATATTTAGATGAGTGTCTGACATATACTAAAAGTTCAATATGTATATTATTAATACACTTTCTGCAACTTTGTAGAAAGCTCTGAAATATTCTTTGTGTCATTCTCTAGAAGCTGTTAAAATGTCCTTATTGATATTTTCAGGTAATTTTGTTATGATTTGGGTTTATGTTTCTCTATGTGTGTGTGTGCAGGTATGTGTGCACTTGAGGATTAACTGACTTGGGGGTTTATTGAGCTTTTTTCATTCTGTGGGTTTAAAATTGTCATTAAATTTGAGAAGTTTCTGCCATTACAATTTCACGTGTATTATCTGCTTACCTCACACTCCTTTTCTTCTGGGGCTTCAGTTACACATATGCTAAATTACTTAGTATTTTTCCACTGCTACAAAGGTTCTCTTTATGTTTTTAAGTCTTTTTTTTTCTTTTTGGGCTTCAGAATTCACAATTTCTATTTTTATTTTTTCAAGTTCACTAATCTTTTTCTCTTCACTCTCTAATTTGAGGATAGCCTCATCCAATTAGGTTTTCATTTCAAATATTGTATTCTTCTTTGCAATATTTCCCTTTAGTTCTCTCACTTTTATATTCATACTATCTTCTAAATTATTGAGCATATTGTTTAGCTGTTTTAATATCCAAGTCTGCCTATTCCATCATCTCTAACATTTCTGAATCTGTATTTATTCACTACTTTTCCTTCTGAATATGAGTCATATTTTCCTGTTTCTTGAAATGGTTAGTGATTTTTATTGTCTGTTGGACATTGTGATATGTATAAGACTGTTGGATAGCCAATTTCATTGTATCATTTTAAAGCATGTTGGGTTTTGTTCTAACAGGTAGTTAAATTACTTGTCAGTTGGCTCAATACATTCAAGCTTTGTTTTTAAGTTTCAAAGATAATTCTAGTGACGTCTCTAGAGTTTAGCAAGGGCACTAAGACATGACACTTCTAGGGTCTCTCCATAATGTCCTTGGCATTCAATAAGGACTGGTCATCAAGGCAGGTTGAAATTCAAGTGTTTTGAAATTCTGTACTATACTTTGCTAGTTTTTTGCCCAGCCTCGGGGACTTTCGTAGCCAAGGCTTAACTTAAGGGGGCTTCTATGCAGGTTGTTTTTCCACATAGCTCCCCCTTTTCTGGAAATCTTTTCTGCAAATTCCAGCTACCCCATTTTCTCTAAACACTTATTTCTGTCTTCTCAACTCAGTGAAACTGCCATTTTCTGCTTAGAATTTCTCTCATTGCAACACTGTCCAGATATTGCTTCTGGGCAAAAATCTGTGGCAAATGTAAGACTCATCTTGTTTGCTTTCCTACTCTCACAAATCACAATCTTCTGCTACATGTCACCTACCATCTGAAAACAGATTTAAAAAAATAAATAAATAATAATTTCTGGTTTTTAAATATTTTTCACAGTGGAAGGGTAAGTTCAGTCCAACTTACTCCTTAATGGCTGGGAATGAAATTCCCATAATTACTATTGGTGCTTTTATAAATTACAAAAGTGGAATTGCACTTTGTTCTGGTAGCTTTAACAGTTACCCTCGTTGGTTTTGTTTCTAATATTGACCCGTTGCTAGTACTGCTCTTAGAAGACTATTTTAGGTAATCCCATGATCTTTTCTAGGCAAAAATTTGTGTGTGTTGCTTAGTAAATTATCTTCGTCATAAGTTAAATTAGAGATGTATGTTCTCCAAATAAGATTTCTTTCATAGGTTTTACATATTAATATCAGTTACTATTTATTGGATATCTATTATGTGTCATAGTTTATATTAATGATGTCTAATTTACCTGATAGCTTTGTATATAAAGTGTTACTTTTTCACTGTAGAGATGGAAATTTTTTTATTTAAGACAGTAAATTAATTTATATAGCCTACATAGCTAATAAGGTAAAGGACTATAATTTGAATTCAAGTCTTTCTGCCTGTTCATCTAGTAAAGCATGAAAACAAAAAGCTGAGTCAGGGACTAGATATTCCAGTCCTGTTTTCCATTAATCCTCAAAGTCTGTAAACTGCTTCCTGTTTGAGGCAGTCAATTCTCCTTCTGTGATTGGATAAGAATATTGCTTCAAATGTAAATGAACTAACCCACTAAGTAGACTGTTACAGTCTTGGGGACAATTTTCATAGCAAAACTTTCTCAATAAAGGAAGCAGTGAATTAGTATTATTTTTTAAACATTCTGTGGCAAGTTGCTTGTTATCTTCACAAACTGGTAACAGTTCAGAGACTGGCATTTGGAGTGACGCTATCCTACACTCTCTGGCTTCATAAAACTGAATGACTTATGCAACCTTCTAGACCACAGGTTCTTCAACTGATAAACAAGAGATTTAAATAAGAATGACTTGGAACAACAGCTTTTCCTCTGCTTAGCATCACTTAATGGTGATAAATTACACAGGAGTAAACATACATGACAGTGTCAGGATGAACCAAGCAAGTTAATGAATGCTTTTTATTTTTCACATTATGGCACAGAAAAATGTCTGAAAAAATTATATTTTTCCTATGAGTATTGAAAACATTAGGAGACTGAATCTTTAGATAGCATGGTATTTTTTTTTTATTTCAGCATATTATGGGGGTACAAATTTTAAGGTTTCAATAAATGCCCTTTCCCCCCTCCCCCAAGTCTGAGTTTCCAGCATGACCATCCCCCAGATGGTGCACATCTCACTCATTATGTATGTATATACC